>JAZHYW010066897.1:0-28911 GCA_037355805.1 Ixodes ricinus
TCGCTGCGCTTGTGTTCGCGAGACCCATATGCGTGTGTGTCTGGCAAGTTCTCCGTTTATATGTCGGTTGTAACGTAACTGACGCTCACACTCCGAGGGATGCGGTTTTCCCCGTGAGGCACGTCCTGGCGATTCTCGCTGGAATCATCGGAGTCAGTGTATTTTTCTCCGACCATAAACAAACCGAGACTAGTGTCTCAGTGTTTGGGGTTCTAGCCGTGGGACTTGTCCTCGAGAGCTGACCTATCGGCCTCCTGGCGAGGGTGGTTTTGCCAGTCCCATGATTGAGAGAGCGTCGGGGCGTGTACCCATGGGTTCTAACTGGACCCTGATTGGATGGGACGAGTTTCGCACTGAGCGGGCAAGCTCTAGAGTTTGAACGGGCCCGAGTGACCCAGTAGTTCTCTCCCGCGGTTCGCCGCGTTACTTCTGTCGTGCGCGACAGCCCCTGCCCTGCGGCTTAGCCGCCGTCCTCACCGTGCGCGGAAGGACACTCGACGCTCTAGGCGTCTGTTTTTGTAAGTAACAATGCAAGCCGTGCGCGAGCATGTCATTTCCTTTTGCGTAACTCCCTTTTTTTGTGTGTGTGAAGTAAAGTTTTTGTTTATTCACTGCAACTTCGCCTCCGTCTTTGGCCACAACAAGAAGACGTCAACAGGATGTTCGCAGGCCTTGATTACGCTAGGTGGCGTTGGCGTAACCCACTGCACGTGACGTCACCGTGACAGGAAGTGCACGGACGGAAACATTTTCTGGAGAGTAGGGGCCGCTGGGTCACACTGCTCGTAGATCACACAAAAGACAGTCTGCAAACCCGTGCCACCGCAATATCCGTGGTTCGAATGCCGCGTGTCCGAGTTTCTCCTTGAACTCGTCGCCATGCGGCATTCGAAGCACGGATCTCGGGGTGACTTGCGCTCGAATCTGTATGCAGACTGTCTTTTGGTACGATGGGTGTCCCCGGCCTGGTCACGCCGACCGAGCTATAGCTTCACACCTCTGCAATACCGCGCTTATTTTTTTATTTTTTTAGCCGAACGGGAGAATGGGGCAGGGGCGCGGGTCACCTGAGGTCAACCCACGACCTCTTTTTCGTCCCGCGAAGATGGCCCGCTGACTGTATCGCGCGTACACGTTTCTGCGCTTCACCCCCTCCTATCACTTGCGGCGGCAACAAACAAGGTGCTGCGCTTGTTGGGGCGCCGACTCGGCTCATTTTGAAGATGCCGCTGACTCTCTCCTGCACTCTCCCTGTCTGTCCCGTCTTTCTCCCCCTGCCCGGAGAAGCACCGCGCCCCTTTGTTGGGGCACTTTTCGCCGCGTCACTGCGCGCCCTCTCTCGTCTCCTGCTTTGCTCCTCGTTTCTGATGATGGCTCGTAGGCGGAAGGCGCTCGGCGGAGAAGTCTCCGTTATCATTACGGTGCTTTGTTTGGAAGGAACTGGTCGGCTGCCCGAGCAGACCGGGACGCTTTCGTCGCGGTGCCCTTGGAGAGCCGCCGCATGCACGTGACGGCGTTTTCCAAAGGGTACAGTGAAACGTGCTGCCTGCCGACTTGCTTCTGCATTGGACCGCGCCTGGAAAACCGTCCTGGCTACTGGCGTCCTGGTGACTGGCTATTGTCTTTTTAAAGCGTGAAATGCTTTCTTACTTCAGTTTCTCCGAGCATTTGGCTTCAAAAAGGCGCTTCGAAAACGGTCAGTTGGCCAGCTGCCTAGGTGATTTCGCCTCTCGGTCCAGCCGCGTCGTGGCGCCTTTGCATGGTGTCTTCCGGTCAAAAAAGAAAATGAAAAATAGTAGACAACAAAAGGAGACAGAGTAGGAGAGGAGAACGAGGCCAAGCTTCCGCGCCGCATGTCGACATGCCTCCTCGCTCCAGCTGCGTCGTCTCAGCGCCGGGGCTCCTTCACTCGTCACACGAAGTTGGAGCAGAAAATTCGCGGAACGTGCCGATTGGTCGTCGGCGAAAAGAGCGGCGTCATCGTCGCGAGCGTCCAATCGGCGCGCCCCGTGAACCTCGACCCCGACTTTATCTTCGAAGATTCTACGGCCCCTGCGTGGTTTGGGATGTCTGTAACTCGCTTTTTAGCTCCGAGCCTGGTTCCACATGTTGAGGTTGCGTCCACAGCGAGCCAAACGATAGAAACAACCGGGAAGACTGGGACACCGTGCTTGCTCCCTGAAGCTAGTTCTTGCTTTGGTTGCCACGTTCTGTGTGGAGAGCTCTTGTCCCGGTTACTTTGTCGTTTCGGTTGCGTGAACGCAACCAACGCCAATGTGTGAACCGGCCTTTAGCGGATCGGTGGCCCGGTCTTTGAAACCGTATCGGCCACCGATCCAGCTAAAGGCCGGTTCACAGATTGGCGTTGGTTGCGTTCAACGCAACCGAAACGACAAAGTAATCGGGACATTTACTTTGTCGTTTCGGTTGCTTTGAACGCAACCAACGCCAATGTCTGAACCGGCCTTTAGCGGATCGGTGGCCGAGAGGGCTATCGCACACCAGCTCGGAGCACGTGGAGCGAAAGCTCGCGCTGCAGGACCCTGGGATCCTGGGTTCAATCCCGACCCTGCCCATCTCGATATGGATGAGCATTGTACTGGCGTGCGGTCGTCCTCACTACTGGGTGATGCACGTTAAAGGGGCACTGACACCCCACAAAACAGATGATATTTATTTTTTGTCTGTTGATTTATTATGGTGTCAGAGACTACGTAATCATTACTTTGCTACAGCCTCGCGTATATTTTAATAACGTAAAACAAAATACTTAACTGCTTGAAACTGGATTGGGGAGGAAGAAGAAATATAGGAGGAGAAAGTTACCAAAAATAATCACGTGGCTGTAAAACTTTTTCTTCTTCTTTTTTCCAGTCAACGAATTTGCAGTTTTTTACAGGCTACAAAAAATGGGTATCATATTTTTTGTCTATTCTTAGCACTCAGTGTGTGCCTTCGATGACCCACGACTTTGATTATCTTTGCTGGTTGTGTCTAAACCCTAGAAAACGGCACGTGACAGTGAAGAAGAGAGTGAGCGTGACTCCAACCGGCCAGTTCTCGATCGGTGGTTTTCGGGCCGAAGGGAAACGAATTTCGAGCCGCAAATTGTGTTATGGGCTCTCATATGTCATGTACAAGTAAAAACCTTGGCGAGCATAAATACCCTGTGCAGTGTCCCTTTGAAGACCCCAGGCTGTAGTGGCTGTATGGCTAAATTTCTCACCTGAGAGACGCCCATTGAAGCTGACTGACTTCCGGCTGTGTTAACATACACACAACCTTATTATTATTATATTATTATTATCTCGTCGTCCGAGAAAGGGCTGTGAATTTTTTAACGTTACGATGGGGTTATGAAGTCAGGCGTCGACTGAGATTTCGAAATTCGGTTGGGGTGGCAGGATGCCTGACAAGCTGGGTGAAATGTCCAGTTGGTATTCTAACGTCACGTGGAGACCGTGGCTCTGGCTGTGGAGCATTCGCTGGTTCATGCGCACGCGCACTACCCTCTTTGCGAGCGCAGACGGAGTTTGTGCATATAGGGATCTGTCTAAAGGCAACGAGGCTGGTGTAAGTGACAGTCCGTGGGTCGTCTCGGTCGGCTTCACACGAGCCGATTCTTCACTCGCCGCGGTGTGAGGCCAGTTGGAGCGCGTTGACGATGATGACTTGGATTGAGCGGATGTTGGATCTGGGACATTCGGCAAACTTCCGTCTGCGCGCACGGTGCGGATTTCCGCCGGTGTTTCGACTCCACTTTCTGCGGGAAAGCTGTTCGCCGGAGAAAGGTGAATCTCCTTCTTTGTTTGTTCCGGCATGAGCGCGCATAGCACGTTACGACGGCGTTCTTTGTCGGCACTGCTGGGGTCGCTTCTTTGGTACTTCCGGACCTTCCGCGTGTTGAATCTCCTTTGATTTGTGCGTTGGACAGGCGTGATTTGGCCTGCCGTGCTCGTCACCGGTACGTGACGCATACACACTGGAAAGATTTAGTAGATCGTTCCGATAACGATACCGCTCCGCCGCCTTTGCGCGCGCATCGTATCGTTATCGGGGGATATCGAAACGATCTACTAAAACTCTCCAGTAACAAGTTCAACAAGTAATACAAGTTCACCGTCGCCCCCTATTTCCCTAATAGTTCCGACGCTTCTGCTTGGCTCTTACGAGGATGGACCAAACGATAATCTCCCTAAAGTTTTTTTTTCTTCCCCGTTTGTTGTTTTGCTCGAAAGGTCCAGTATAGGGACACGAAGGCACCTAGTCCAGTACATTCTCGTCACTTTTCGTGTGCTCTAGCTTAGAACCCTCCCAGACACTAAAAAAAGCGTGCATATAGCAGAGCAGCGCAGCGTCGAGTCGGTCTTACGCATCGAGTCTTGCTGTCTCGCCGACATCGACGCCCATTTCTGCGATTCTTTTTTGGCACGAGAAATTTGCCACGCTAAACCTTTTTGTGTTTCCCAGTTATTCCTGCCTCGTCCCCTTCGTGACAATACTGATAGGGAGGGCGTATCAATAACTATCAGTAACAAGTTCACCGGCTGGACGCAACATTCCGCTTCGGTTGTTACCGCAAGTGTCTTTGACTGCGTTCGATATCGCTCGATATCTAATTATTATATACGAGAGTCTGTCTCTCCCGTACGTCCTTCCACGCCCTTCGCATGTAAACATCAGAGAATCGCCCAGAGCTTGTTGTCTAGGACCAAGGACCCGTCGATGTGTCGTTCTATACGAGCGTCTTATCGTTTTCATGGGGCCATTGAATTTTACTACTTCCTCGACCGCCAAGCTGAGAGACGATTATGGCCGAGTCACACTAGAGCGACAGAACAAAAGCAACCGACAGCACGTGCGGCGTGCACGCGAAAGTATACCTTTGGCAGGCGTTGCAACCACTCGTGCCTATAGTTCACGCACACGAGTGATTGCAAGTCTGCCAAATGTAGCTGGCGTGCGTGCCGAACGTGCTCGAGGTTTGTCGGTTGTTTCTGCTTGCCGCTCTAGTGGCACTCGGGCGCTTCCGTGCGTAGCGGACGACACGTCTTTCCAAACCAGCCCTCGTTTGCCACACCAGGTGGAGCTCTGCGCAGAAATCGGGTTTGCGTGAGAGTCTGCGCGCACGGAGATGCCGACCGCAGCGCCACCGCAGTGCCGTGTCACAGCCAGCACGCAGCGGAGGTGCAGCCTGTCGCAGCGCAAGACTCGAAGCCGAGTGGAAGCGCTCGAATATTTATTTATTTATTCATTTATTTTTCTTTAAGATACTGCCGGCCAACCTTTAAGATACCAGAAAATATGCAAATAAAAAATAAATAGTGGCAATTTTCAATAAAGGCTCGAAAACTCGAAATGCTCAACGCAAATGGAGAGCCCTGGGCTGAGCAGATTTCAACGGCCCAAAGAAGGTGGCGGGAACTTTTCAGCCACTCGAGGTCGCGGGAGTCGCGCTAGTTGCATGGTCCTCATCAGCAACATGGCGGCGGTTTAAAAAAGGAGCGCGACTCAAACTGTGGAGACCGTTTGAAATGTAAAGGGCTACTGCAACGAAATCATAGTGCCTATTTTATCGTATAAATGTCAACCACGTTCTAGACGCACCATTTCTTCTTTTTTGCGGAAAGACATTAGACTTTTTGGGGGGATGGGCCGATTGTCGTTACGTCGCTCCGGACTTAAAGGGTGCGACCGAAGACGCTGAAGCGCGTGCAGAACATTATTTATAAACGTGCAACTAAACCGAATGTCGTGTACAGTCAGCTCCGAACTTCAAAAGCAGCGCGCGCTCGTGCACGCAAGCACAGGCTGCACGCTCGCGTCGCAGCATTGCTGCGTCTGACTCTGCTGAAACGAAGTATAGTATAGTTACCCTGACCGATGGACAGAGGGCGCTGACACACGCGGCGCTATTTGGTTCGGTTTCGGCTGGCTCGCGGCCATGTTGGTGTCATATCCTTTTCGCAGAGCCGATGATACAGCGGTAATCGACCACCTTGAAAACTACGACGTAGTTACGAACCTCTATTGTGGACGTTGTTACGAACACCTTCATCTGATCGTGTTCTTCGTTCGGCCAGGTTCGCGGCGAAACGACTGAAAAGGTGCCGGGGAAGGGTTAGCGATGTCTACGGCCGTACTGGACGTACCCGCTGATAGTACTAAATTCCATAAGAAATAAACTAATGGAGAGGCTACTGCTCGAGGGACAGTGAAAGAAGCATGGTCACAGGGAGCAGATGAACGCGCAAGTTTAGTGCTTACTGTTCTGTTTTAAAGGACACCAATGTTTTGTGGAAATTGCTTACCGAGAAACCCCCGTGTAATGACGCATGCAATGCAAAAAAGAAGCGATGATATCTCCATCAGTCTCTTTAATGAAAGGAAGTACTCGAGAGGTGTTTTGATAGTCCATCCTAGGCAGAGTAGGAAATTTTCGAACTATCAGCCCTGCTAAAGTACTCACGAGCAGCATTTTACAATGTTGACCTCAGGAAATTAGTTGTTATACGGACATTTCCTTACCACGTGATTGAGAATATGAGATAAGGGACAAACCCGTCAACTGAAGTCTGACGTCTGTCCTCCGTATGAATTGCGAAGTAAAATAAATGGCGCGAGAGAATTGACCTCTAGCAAGCTTGGCTCAAGTCAAATGCCAGGCACCTGTTTTATGGATTTTTGCAGCCAGATTTTTATTTGGTTTGATCAGATACACGTTTTACTTTCAGCGGCGTCGAGAGTAAATCCAGCATCGATAAAGTCGCACTCGAATGATTTGAATGCAGACGGCTTCTTTCGGCATCGCATATTGCCGTGCATCAGTCGCTTTTGTCAGGCACTCACAAGCTGTCTTTGACGTGTTTTTCACCCGCGGAGCCCAACCGTTTCTGTATAAATAAAATTAATTAAATTAGATATATTAAGAAAATTTAATGACAGCAGACATCGGGCCTACCACGATGTATAGTTTCTTCAAACTCATAAATAAACAGATAAAGCGAATGTTTATACCGCAAAAATTATTCCCCCATATTACGAATCGTATCCGGTACGCCGACGGTGCCAATAGTCAGAACGTGTTATCAAATCGAGCGCAGAAGTTGTGCACATAATGATGGCATTGCAGTGGTAGGTTGTAAAAATAAGCATCAAACGACATTTCACGAAGCCACAAAAAAATCGCGGTTGAACGCTACTCAACAAACGAGTACAACGTCTTCCCAAAGGCGCGGAGGGGAGAGAGGAGCAACAATTTAAAGCCACCTCATGGCTGCCGCGTCACGTGATTCAAGATGGCAGCGCCCATACGACGGAGGTAGTCAAGGTCTATTGAACTCTCGCCGGGAGCTGGGAGGGGCAACTACAACGGCCAGGTTGTAACTATGATATGATGGGCCGAATAGGTGCCTACATGCTTCCGCCGCTCCGCTGTGAGCGGAAACATGTAGGCACCCTAGGGCCGAACTATTGCGGAATCGACAATTGGGCAAGAATACATAATTGCCAGACTTAAAAGTTAATATTTCTGTTGTTACAAGGAAAAATTAATTAGTTTTTTTTTTTATATATACATATTGACTCAGTCATTACTGTATGAGGTGATATTCTACAAGATAATTCTATATGTGTCATTTCTGTCTGTTTACTAGCAATTTTACAGGGACGTTTTGCAGGAGTGGTGTGACAACGAGGTTTAGTAGCAGCGGACGTAGTCACGATAAGCGAGTTTCGGTTTTGAAGCCTGATCAGCGCAAGCCTGCAAGTGTGTACACTGTTGAAATAAAGGCGGTAACATTGTGTTATTACTTAGTCTGCGAGAGTCACCGTTTCGTGCGCGAAAATAAATGCAACGACTGCTGAGCCTTCACCAGAATAACGAACATTATCGTAAATATACATATATATATATATATTTTTTTTTAGTCACTTGACGTTAACTTTGTGTACTTTCCATATTCGCAACGTCTCGTTTTTAACGTTTAAAATGTCGGTTTCTGATGTTAGGACACAAGCGGACGTTTAGGAAAAGTTAGAAATGTCGGATGTGCAACGTCGAGCATGATAGTTCTGTATTTAGTTTTCTGCGGATAGATGAAAACCGCGAAATAACGCTAATTGAAAATCAATATTATTTCGTTTCGGCACAAACTACATGTGCGCCGAAAACGTGATTGCTATAATGGCGAGGTAGTGCTTTAAAATACTTTGTCTGTCAGTGTTGCAACTACCTGGTTGCATCACTGGAAAGATCAAATGAAAATCACGTTATCCAGAATGTACCGCTTCATATGTCCCTTGGGCAGGGGACTGCGTCAATTCCTAGTCCATCTTCTGCTGTTGAGGAAGAAAATATAGAATAGAGCCACACTCAGAAAGACTGACAACACACACAGTTACTATGTCGCCTGTACTTCGCACGCACCTCGCCGTAACCGCTCGTAGTACTACACTGTACTATGGTCACAGCACGACCGCACAGCGTCTATTTGCAACCCATGGCCCCGTAGCATTGTGCGCAAATGTTTGCCGAATCTTTGCCAAACTTTCCTTTAAGGGTTCGGTATGTGTCGAACTTGCCGAATATTAAGGGTGGCAGATTCGGGCCATCACTAGTTGTAACGCGTTGGCGACACCAAGTGGCGGAGCTCATCACCACGCCAGCCCCCAAGCAGCTTTGCCCGTGCTGGGCCAGTTGACGTCACGTCTCCCGTGATGCATCGCGCCCTCCAGTGGCTGTTCTAGAGTCACTGAATGTTCCCAGAGTACCGAATTCCATTCAGTCCGTTTACCGGAAATCAACCTCCGCAGAGTTCAGTTCTGATTGTCTGATTTAATCCGTGGCGTGAAGTTATCATCCAACCATTTCAAAAACTAGAAGAAAAAAAAGAAAACGTGTACAAAACGGTTTTCCGTTACCACGGCTACGGCGTGTACTCACGGGTGGGAGCTCTGGGCATCGATGAGTAAGGACCTAACAAAAAATGCATTAATTTCCCTTTTTTTTTATATATTAAGTGTACCGCTAATCTGGTTCGCCAAAGAAGATTGCCGGCTCGTGTGCTCGCTCCGGTTGCGCTGGTGCTGCGTTTCAACGTCTACGCCTCAGGCGCTAATTTTTAGCACTGAGTGCTGTGCCTTAGATGACCGTGACTTTGAATATATTTGGTATGCATTGGTTTGAACAGCACGTGACCGTGTAAAAAAAACAGTGAGCGCGTTTGAAACTGGTCAATTCTCCACCGGCGAGTTTCGGGCGGAAAGAATACGAATTTCGAGCCGCAAATTCTGTTCTGGGTTGTTGGGCTCTTGTCGGTCATGTTCGGACAAAAACAGAAATACTCCGGTCAGTGTCACTTGACATTCCGCACCGTTAGAGTCACAAATATATTTCTACCGCTTCCTCTTTTCCCATTGACTCGGAGGTGAACGGTACGTATGTCGAACTCTAAATGGCATTTATTGCTTTGCTATTTTTATGCAATAATCTTTTCCTCCAGGGGAAGGGGCTTCTTCGAGCTTTCCAGGGGAACTCGGTTAAACGTCGGTGTGGGCGTGAATAGAGGCTTCGCCCCGGCGGGCGCTTTGGGCGGGTGGTGCCGCTAACACATCCGGGACTCCGAGGAGCACGCTGTTCCTCCATGACGCATCCTTTGCTTCGGAGGAGAACTGGCCCCCGCCCAACCTGTTCGAGACCCCCCCCCCATTTCCCAACACACAAGCACACACTTTTTCTCTTCGGATTAAAAACCTAGTTTTATTTTACGTCGTATGCCGCTGTGCGTGAAGACGCTTTTCCGAAACGTCGACGCCTGCCCGCTGAGCCCCTCTCATTTTTTCACTAATCTTTTGTGCTAATTTCTTGCGTAAACTTGTTTTACTCTTTTATATATACCTTTACGTCCGTTTACATTTCTTTGTTTATTTAGAAGTTTAGTGTGTGTGTATGTGTGTTTGTAGTATGCCTTCGTGTGTTTCCGTCTTCGTGTTCGTGTGTGTGTGTGTGTGTGTGTAAGGTTGCCACTCGTGGAGTAGGTAGGCTAGGGGTGCTATAAGGCGCCCGCGCCTGCTCCACGAGTGGTAACTTTAGCGCACTACTACGCTTCTCACGCGCTCAGTCTTTCTGAAAATTATCCATGTAGAGGTTTTCGACGACGCTCAGCAGGTTTCCACTTGGAACCATGTGCCTATTTTTTACTAATTTAAAAAGATAATCAACAAATTTTACTTAATTATTCGAGTGGTCGTTACGATTAGCCCCCTATAGACCTTTTTCGGAAGGGCGCCGCCATCTTGAATTGTCGTCACTTCCAGTATGGGCGAAAACATTGTTTTGCCGTCGCCACGCCAATAGAAGGCATTTAGGGCCTAAACGTAACCGTCACATATTCTCGTTTTGCCTCCCCTTTATTTTTTTACTATTTGCAGGTTGAAACGTTCTGATATTTTTTTCGTCGCCCATACCGGATATGCCTACTTGGCGGTCGGGGGTGAGAGTAGGCGGTAAAAGTCTATACAAGTGTTAACAATTAAAATAGCGCAAAGACACAGGACAAGAAGTATACAGGACAGCGCTTGTCCCGTACTACTTCTTGTCCTTGTCTTTTTTGCGCTATTTTAATTGTTAACTAAGAGGAACCAACTAGCCCAACAACGTGCCCTAGTAATCTATACAAGTGTGCCTGGCCGTAGAACTCACCTGCACAGACGGCATAAATGTAGCTTTAAAGTTTTTTTTTTTAATTAGTGTTATTTTTAGAAAAAAAGAAAGGCTTTATATATAACTATAACTGTATATAACTCGTGACCTTTATGCTATTTTTTTCGTAATATGCGTTGCCTTTCGTGGATCTATTTTTCCTCTGATTTTAATGTCAGAATATCTGACGACAATGAGCACCTCGGAAGTATGATGCACTGAGCACACAACGTAACGCAACTCTGTACTGTTTATATTTCTGGCGGAAGGTAAATATGGGACATAAGAGCAGGAACGAACTAACCTAGAAGGAGAGACAGAAAAAGAAAAAGGAAGAACAAAAGAAGGTGTTTGCGGTCACGCTGTGGCCCTCTTTGTCGACTCGCACGAGTGTGCCTGTTGTTGTTGCACGGGGGCTTCTCGTGTTGCTGCGTGCTTGTTCGCCTTGTGCGGAGGCGGCCATTTAGCGGGCCATGGCGATTTTCCGGTCTGGGGAATTCTTATCGGGTGTAGAATCACTGGTGGTGGCGGTGGCGTCGCGGCATGCGAGCGTCGTTAGCGCCCCGTTATGTGGCGACGGTTTCTTCGGCTGCTCGCGGTTGGGGGCTGTGCTGGCAGCTTCACGGTTGGCGACTTTGAGCCCTTACTCGGTCGCGCTCCGTAGTCGCGCATCGACACGCGTGCGTTTACACAGGCGCGTTTTTCCACGTTACGTATAGGACCGCTTACGTCGCAAGGTACATCCGTGCTTCGAATGAAGCGTGCCGACCGGTTCAAGGAGCAGCTTTGCGCGCGACGTACGGATCGTAAGCAAACGCCCCTGTGTGAACCGATGACGTAGAGCGGCGGACGCCACGACTTGGCGGAGCCGACCCATTGCTCGTAGTGAGTCTCGTGACCTTCCGGTGGGGAGGAGCGACGGGCTCACGTGGCACGTGCGGTGCGCTGGATTGGCCAAGACGTGGGCGCCGCCATCTTTAATTCTGGAACTTCCGGTATGCGTGAAAACGTCGCTTTCTTCTCGCCTCGACAGTAGAACGTGTTAACATTTTATTTGCAACCGTCAGTCGTTCTTTTTCACTTGTTCGCGGGCTGTAATCTCTTACTTTTTGTTCGGAACGCATACCGGATACGGGGACAACGTGGCTGGGTGCGAGGCTAAACGAAAAAGGTGTATACATCCTAAGCGTGTTTGGTCAGCGTCCGAAAAGCGATTTCCCGGTGAAGTTTAGATATGTTTCTCTTTTTTTTTCTTTCTTTATCTATTGACGTTTGGCATTGAGCAAATTGTGTCAGTGTGTCTGCAAAAAAAGAAAAAAAAGGTTCTTAGTGTTTTCTGTTTGTATTTTGTTTTCACCGCAATAATAATTTACGCGTCGCGTGTCAACTGCGCGTGTATTCTTGCGTGCTTATAGAACCGTAGGATGTCCCTTTGTGTAGGTTTGTGGTGACCTTGAGAAAGTGCATATGCATGAACTCGGTAAACTCGGTAGCAGAGTTTAAGACGTCCGCCTTTGCATTCGTTTGAAAGCATAAAGTGCTTTCTTGCATGTGCCTCAACCTTCGGCGTCATAAAAAAGAAGAAAAAAATACGTTTAAAGGGATGGTAAACCAAAATTTGATAAAGGGAAACAATGCAGGAGATGTAGGCGGGACGCTACAATCCCTACAACACTACTCGTAAGGCGATATCTCGAATGGACGGCCGTATTTTTGGAAAAAGAGGTCGAGATTGAACCAGGCCGACGAGGCGCTTGACGTCAAGATATCTCGTTTCCTCCTCTCTTCGCATCGCCCCTCAAGGCGGCGAGGCGGAGAAAACGGAAGGCCGTTCCCTCTCCTTCTCGGAGAAACGAGACGTCAACAAATCTGTCAAATGCGCCTCTTTTTTTCTTTTTTTTAAGGATACGGTCATTGGTTCGAGATATCGCTGTACGAGTGATGTTTTGGTGTTTGTAGCATCCCCTTGCACGCTTTTGCCGCCGTGTTTCGTGGAATCCAGATTTCGGTTCACCATCCCTGAAAGAGGCATTTTGTAAACGGCAGCTGCCGTAGAGATGGCCAGCTATCAGGCTGATTTCACCTTTCGGTCCAGCTGCGTCATGGCGTCTATGACGAGACCACGTACACTTCAACCGTCGTGAGTCTCAGTAGGCCTCTCGTTCCGGCTGCGTAGCTCGCAGCGTCGTTTATAATTGCGTCCTAACTCGGCCTGGCTGTGACGTCTTTAATGAAAACATTTCATCGCAAAGTCAGGATGAACGCTCACGAGAACCAGGCAAGAGGGACAAGACAAGGCGCCTTGTCTTGCCCTTCTTGACTCGGTCCTTCTGAGCGCTTTGTCTTGCCCCTCTTGCCTTGAACCTTGTATATCGCCTTGAGTTGCCCCTCTTGCCTGGGTTGCTTTATTCCGGCGTTTTGTTCCTTAGCTATGAACCAGCTGACCCAAATCACAACCTAACTGTAGTGATAAACGACCGCACGCCGGCAGATCGAGCCTGCCGTTTGAAGAGTGCCGCCGGCGTTTTGCACGTCTGACTGCCGTCGTCTGCCTCGCTCGCAGGAGGCGGTGGGCCAGCGCAGCGAGGACCTTGGCGCCGTGGCCGCGGCCGGGGCGTCGGGCCCCTCGTCCGGTGCGGCCATGCCGTTTCCGTCGGCGTCGTCGACCTTCAGCCTGGGCAGCTCGAGCTCGGCCGGAAGCGGCGCCCAGGGCCCCTTGCCGGGCCCGAGCCTGTACGAGTTCCTGCTCGAGGCCGAGCTGTCCGGCTACTACGACGCCCTGCGCAACGGTCTCAAGGTCTCCTCGGTCGGGCAGCTCAAGTACGTCGAGGAGGACGACCTGTCCCACCTGGGCATGAGCAGGCCCGAGCAGCGACGCCTCCGCAAGTACTTCCACAAGTACTTCCCGCAGACCTACCTCCGCAAGATCAAGCAGGTCAGTGCCCACTCCCTGAGGTGCTCTGCCACCGCGGTGGCTCGGCGTTCTGGCACTGCGCGTGCGCTTCGTCTCTCTGGGGAATCTGTAAGCAGCCTGTTGGTCTCTCCCCAGGGTTGTAAAGCACCTAGGTACAAGTAACTGGAAATCTGTGTCTCAGGGTACTTTTGTTGTACCTTGGGTACAAAACCTAGGTACATTAATTTCTCGGTATCTGCGTCTGTATCTTAGGTACATTTTCCAGTAACTTGTAACTAAGTGCAATTGCTTTTCACAGGTACTTTTCTATTCACTTCGTAAAAATGGTAGAAACTAAATCTTGAAGTATTAACACACTTCCATGTGCCGTGATTAACGTTGAGTTGGGTACGACCTGGGAGCCACTGACTTGATCGAACGACGTTTTAGCGAACGAAGCCCCGCCCATGATGTTTTCATCTAACGACACTTTAGCCAATGGTGGTGTTCATCTGAGCGAACGGTGTATTAACGATGCCGTTCTGCCTCACCAATTTATCGAATCGCTTGGGATCTCGGAAATATCGACCTGCTTCCTTCATCTCAAACCAAAATCGACTTCATTGCGTGTTTGAAGCGCCTCTGACAGCTATACAAGGGATGAGATAACTTGAAAGATGTGCGCAGTTTCTGTCGCCTGTATCTTGTCCTGGTGGTGGCTCTCTTCTGCCATAAATACAATATAAAATATAATTGAAAACAAATTATAATTACAATCGTAAAGCAATGTAACATCGCGTATATAATACAGTTTTCACTCAATAAATCGGACTCAAATTTTGAAATTATGAAAACTGGAAAAGTTCAGGAAAAAAAAAAAAAAGCTTAGTTTTCTTGCGACTAACAAAAAAAAAAAACAAGAAAGATTGAAGTCTTTCGCTTTTCGCGGTGCCGACGTCTTCTGGGCCCGTCGACATCAGCACCGGCTCTGAGGGCAAGAACGTCAACAAGTGAATTTCGGCGGTTTCGCCGTGACATGGTAAACAGTGGAAGCTGTGGCCTGGGTGAACCAATTGGAGCGTGGGGATAAGGCACGCGAGGACTCAACTCCGATGTGGACATCGCATTGACACCAATAAAGCACATTTATCGAACTCGCTTTTGTGTGTATCCCAGTATGAAATGCTTTACTTCCAATATATTCTGACAAATTTGGGGAAGATAAATAAGGAAAGTATCTTTGAAGTAACTGTACCTGTACATAGGTCCATTTTTAAGCGAGTACCTAGGTACGTACCTAGTAGGTATTTTTTCGTATGAGTAGCTGTAACTGTATCTTAGGTACATTTTTTAAGTAAAGGCCCGTTCACACTCTTACGACCTCTTAAATCTTGATCCTTACAACTTCTTAAACCAGAGGACACGGTGGCGCCATCTATCTGGGCTGCAGTAGTAAACTTGACAATTCGGCATATTTCTCTATTTCTCCCGCGCATTATCTTTTTCTTCTCTTGTCTCGAAAAACTTTTGGAAACGTTATAAACGAGCCTTTCTCATAGGTATTACGCACATTCGACCTCGAAAATGCCGGAAAACCGTCGCTCTTGTGAAATGCAGTTCCACGATCACCGCATAGATGGCGCCAGAAATGAAATTTTAAGCAGTTTTAACAGAGGCCGGATTCTCAAAGCGAACTTACGACAAAAAAAGTGCGTACGACATATTTGAGAGAAAATCCGTATTCTCGAAACGAAATTGTCGTAACTTTTGCGCAGGTTACGACAAAATCTCTACGACAGCTCCGAAGCTGTCTTACGAACTTTTTACGATCAAATCAACATGGCCGACAGCATCGCACAGTTACTTCGTCGCGACGACCGACGGACATTTATTTTTCTACATGCTCTTCTCGCGCGTCCCTGACCTCGCAAGCAGAGAGAAAAAAGGAAGAAGTACTTGAAACTGACCACGACGAACATCAACGCTGAATCCACAGACACCCGGGAAAAGCAACAAAGGCAACGATCCCACCGACCAAGCGAGCTCGGCAGAATAGGCCTCAGCAGGCACTCCGACCTCCGGCGCAGCATTGCTCCTGACGGTCCTTGGCCAAGACCGTCTTGCCCACGCCCGGCTGGCTTGCTGAATGGAATATGCCCTGCGCGACCCTTGTGGACCCCTTCCCGTATGAATAGTTTAATCGCTGACCTAAATGTCAGAGGTCAATCTCTTCCTCTCGATCTCCTTGTTTTCCGAGGCAGCGGTGACGAACGCTGTCGTCGCAAAGGGACTCTCGATGGATTCTACCTTCTTGTTTTGTGTGATATAGAGCTCAAATAAACGCCGCATGGATTACCTTCGCAACACGGTATGTACACTTTGTTATTAGTATGCCATTTTTATTTTGACACGGCGCTACATCACCGTCGAGCTATAACAGTTCGTGCGTTAGCTACGCGATGACGGTCATACCTTTCTTTGCCGAGTGTCATATCAGTATCGAGTTGCAATCGTAAAAGATCGGTCCCGAAGCGCTTGCCAAGACGCGGTCTAACAGAGCGAATACAGCACTTCGACCGAACGCCCGCGTCCGCTCCGAGTATGAACAGGTATTTGCGTGGCTCTTGCTGACACCTTCGTAGTTCAAACTTATATTTTTTAACGTCGGCTCGCTCCTGCATTTCCGAGGCCGCGCAAAAACGCCGCGGCTATTGGTTTCTATCTATGTCGCTTTGCAAACGACTGGCACGGCGCTTTCAACAATGACAGGTGTGTTGGCTTCGTAGCAGTCAACGAAGCGTTAAAATCGTGTTAGCGTCGATATATCACTGCACGGACACGAACCCCAGTCAAGCGGTGGTGGAAAGGCCGCCTGTGTTTATGAGAAACAGCTTGAACACTAAACATTTACACACAGACAGGACAGGATTACGCACAGAGCTGACTATCAACGAGTAGTCAGCCTGTGTTTGTTATTAAAATCCACGTGCTCCGAACTATGCCGAGCTCTCCGATTGGTTGTTCGTGTTGCCGAAGACGCCGTCGCCATAGCAACAGCACCGGAAGCGTCGCCGCTTCTCGGTAAAAATGTCGTAACTTTCTCCTCTCACTTAGGAACGCGTTTGTGAATACCGTTCTCGCCTTCATCTTACGATGATCGTAACTTTGAAGCGAACTTCGTAGCTAAGCTGTCGTAGGTAAGAGGCTTTTTATGAATCCAGAGGCCAGAGGCCGGATTCTCAAAGCGAACTTACGACGAAAAAAGTGCGTACGACTATTTGAGAGAAAATCCGTATTCTCGAAACGAAATTGTCGTAACTTTTGCGTAGCCGCGATTAAATCCACACGACTGCTCCGAAGCTGTGCCCACTGCACTTTTCACGATCAAACAACATGGCCGACAGCATCGCACTGCTACTTGGTCGCAACGACCACCGGATATTTATTTTTCGACGTGTTTTCCGCGCGTCCCGACTTCAAGCAGCAAGAAAAAGGAATAAGTACTTGAAGCCGACCACGACGAACATCAACGCTGGATCCACAGACACCCGGGAAAAGCAACAAAGGCAACGATCCCACCGACCAAGCGAGCCCGGCAGCATGGGCCTTGCGAAGGGCACTTCCGATCGGGCCCGACCTTTGCTCGGGCGCAGCATTTCTCCGACGGTCCTTGGCCGGGTTAACCGTCTGCCCATCGACCGGCAGGCTTCCGCTGAATGGAATATGCCCGCGCGGCCCTTTTGGACCCTTCCTGCATGAATAGTTTGATCGCTGCAAACCCACTTTCAGAGGCCTGGTCTCTTTTCCTCGTCACCTTCGATCTCCCAGGACAGCGGCGATCGAACGCCGTCGTCGAAAAGGGATTCATTGCCCGGATCGCATCTCTGCGGTTATGTGTGAGGTATCAATCAAACGCCGTATGGAGTACCTTCGCGCAACACGGTATGTGCGACTTGTTATTAGCATGCCATTTTCATTTTGACACGGCGCCACGTCACTGTCGTGCCATATGGCACTTGTCCGTGGTGCTACGCTGATGATGGTCGTACGCTTCTCTGCCGGCGTCATGTCAGCTACCGAGTTGCAATCGTAAGGATCGGTCTTCGAAGCGCTCGCCAAGAACGCGGGCTAACAGAGCGAATTCATACGTCGACGAACGCTGCGTCCGCCCCGAGTATGAAACGGGGTATTTGCGCGGCTCTTGCCGACACTCTCGTAGTCCAAACGTGTCGCTTCGCACGTTGCAGCCTGACGGATGTCGAGGCCGTAAACGCCGCGTACATAATTTGCGCTTCTAGTGCCGCGATCGGGCACGAAGCGCTTTGCCAAACAAATGATAGGTGTTGATCTCCGCAAGCAGTCAACGAAGCGTTTAGTCCGCGCCAGCGTCGACATATCATCTGCACCGACAGCAACCCCAGTCAAGCGGCGGTGAAGCGTCGCCTGTGTTTACGAGACACGCCTGAACACCCAAAGGGTTCATAGCACCGCGCCTGCGACAGATTACGGCATAGGCTGACTATCAACGATAAGTCAGCCTGCGTTGTTATTGTACCGACGCGCTCCGGAACCATGCCGAGCTTCCGATTGGTTGTTCAGCAGCTGAAGGATGCTCGCCGCCACAAACACCGGAAGCCGCTCGTTTCTCCGTAAAGGTCAATTCTCCTCCAATTCAAGAACGCGTTTGTGAAGACGTTTGCGCCCATCTTGCTGATGATCGTGAGCTTACGAACTTCGTAGCTGCTGTCGTAGGGTAAGCAGGTTTTGTGATATCCGGCCTCTGATCTTCATAAAAAAGCTCTTACCTACGACAACTTAGCTGGCGTAGTTCGTAAAGTTACGATCATCGTAAGATGAGGCGAGAACGGTATTCACAAACGCGTTCTTAAGTGAGTAGGAGCGAAAGTTACGACCCCAGAGAAAACGACGACTTCCGGTGCTGTTGCTATGGCGATTTCGGCGCCTCAGGCAGCACGAACAACCAATCGGAGAGCACGGCATAGTTCGGAGCACGTGGATTTTTAATAACAAACACAGGCTAACTACTCGTTGATAGTCAGCTCTGTGGCTATCCTGTCCTGTCTGTGCGGTAAAATGTTTAGTGTTCATGCTGTTTCTCATAAACACAGGCGGCCTTTCCACCACCGCTTGACTGGGGTTCGTGTCCGTGCAGTGATATATTGACGCTAACACGGTTTAAACGCTTCGATGACTGCTGCGAAGTCAACACACCTGTCATTGCTGGTAAGCGCGCCGTGCCAGTCGTTTGCAAAGGGACATAGATAGAAACCAATAGCCGCGGTGTGTTTTCGCGTCTTCGGAAAATGGTGAGCGAGCGACGTTAAAAACATACGTTTGAACTATGAGAGTTTCAGCAAGAGCCACGCAAATACCTGCTCATACTGAGCGGACGCGATACCGATCGAAGTGTTGAATTCGCTCTGTTAGACCGCGTGCCCGTATGTTACTGGGAGCGATCTACGATTGTACTGATACTGACATGACACTCGGCAGAAAGGTATGACTGTCAATGCGTAGCTACCACGAACTGTTATAGCTCGACCGTGACGTAGCGCGCCGTGTCAAAATAGAATGGCATACTAATAACAAAGTGTACATACCGTGTTCCGAAGGTAATCCATACGGCGTTTATTGAGCTTATATCACACAAAACAAGAAGATAGAATCAATGAGAGTCCCTTTTCGACGACAGCGTTCGTCATCAAGCGCTCGAAAACAAGGAGATCGAGATGACGAGGAAGAGATTTACCTCTGAAATTTAGTTCAGCGATCAAACTATTCATACGGGAAGGGTCCACAAGGGCCGCGCGAATATTCCATTCAGCAAGCCAGCCGGTCCGGGCAGACGGTTCGGGCCAAGGACCGTCGGAGCAATGCTGCGCCTCAACAGGTCGGAGCGGTCGAGGGGTCGGAGTGCCTGCTAGCCTATTCTGCCGAGCCGGTCGGGTCGGTGGGATCGTTACCTTCCCGGGGTGTCTGTGGGATCCAGCGTTGATGTTCGTCGTAGTCGGTTTCAAGTACTTTTCCTTTTTTTCTTGCTGCTTGAAGTCGGGACGCGCGAGAAGAGCTCGTAAGAAAAATAAATGTCCGTGGGTCGTCGCGACCGAGCAACTGGTGCCGATGCTGTCGCGGCCATGTTGATTCAGATCGTGCGCGTAAGATGCTTCGGAGCGTTTCGGTGATTTTGTCGTAACCTGCGCAAAAGTTACGACAATTTCGTTTCGAGAATACGGGATTTTCTCTCAAATATGTCGTACGCACTTTTTTCGTCGTAAGTTCGCTTTGAGAATCCGGCCTCTGGCCTCTGGTCTCTCTTTGGTCGAAGCCGATCGCAAGAGTGTGACCGCAATTTTAACTTTTAGAACCCCTGGTTCCTCCCCATACCTTCGCGCAGAGCAGGGTCAGGTGATGAAAGGAAGGCGGAAGGCGCGTCAGAATGGTTCCTAGTCCATCGTTGGGACGTCGTCCTTCGTCTCGTTGGGCACGTGAAGTCTCCAAATCTGACCTTTGACAGAAGATGTGAGAGGGAAACTGACCTAAACAAAATTAAATGTAATTTGTGAGTAAAGTGGTTTATAAAATCGTTCTTTTATGACGCAAAGGAAAACGTACAGATGCCTCGAGCATCCCCGAAAATCAAGAATTGCAATCATGTATGCGTGGCCTTTCTCCCGATTCAAAACGTGACCAACATAAATACCCCCCCCCCCCCCCGCAAATAAAAAAAGAAAAAAAAAAATGCTGGAAAAGGGGCGTGTCGCGCAGTGAAAAGAAATGCAACGCATGATTGTATTTTTTTTCTGGATGTTTGCGTCGGATGTTTGTTTATGACACGAAACTTCGTGAGCTAAGGCCCAAGGGTCACGCTAAATTCCTCCAAATTTGGTGGACTCGCGTCCCCGGGAAAATCTCGCGATTCAGTTTCCCCGGTAAATTTAGCCGGGACGTCGAGTAAGCGGCCAATGTAGCGCACCTGTGACACTTTCGCGATTACCATTTTGCGATAAGGACTTTTTTTTTTTCTCGGAAATTTTGTGTTTTTAAACGTTTGCGTAAAATGGCGTGTGAAGTTGTTTGCCCTCCAGCCAGCGTCCACTGCCCGTGGTGTTTCGCCGGACACACGATGAGAGAAGTAACTACGCACAGACCCGGTGTTCTTCGCTCACACTTTTGTTTTGCCGGACTTTTTGTTTTGTATTTTGTTTGTTTCGCCGGACTTTTTTGTTTTGTATTTTTTACTACGGTTTTTTGAGGTGCATGCATCTTACTGCTGGCGTGTGTGTATCGTCTATGTTTATACAGCCGGCGGTTAGTCTGGTGTCTCAGCTGTGTAATGAGCAATTTAGCCAGTGCAGTACAACCGCTAGCCTGCAAGGGTCTTTGACGTGCACCACGCAGTAGCCTTCTTTATAAGCTTATAAATAAAGGATTTCCTCATGTACGGCGGTTATTTTTCTTCGAATTCCAGGGTGCCTTATCAGGCTTATTTCTTCCCTACTCATTCGGTGATTTTCAGATGTCAATTTTCAATGTCGGACAAAAAAAAGTTTGGTTTATCAGGCCTCGCCCCCCCCCAAAAAAAAAAAGAAAAATAGGACGCGGGGTTTTTTTAATCTACGAGGGAACTGACGCCTGACCCAAATACTTGAAAACCGGCCCGGTACCGATAAGACAAGGAGACGATATAAGACGCCCGGTTCCGAATCACAAGAAAAAGCCTCGCGGTTGGCGGTTCATTTGCGCTTTCGGGACACCACAAAAACAAAGCTGTACATACGTTAAAGGACGAGCGGCGTTGTTAAGGGAATATGAGGAGTCGTTGCTGTCCGTCCCTGGTTCCTTCCTCATGTTCAGAAAGCTGTAGACAAACATATATATATATATATATATATACATATATATATATATATATATATATATATATATATATATATATATATAATTTTTTTTTTCTCAGTGAAGGACAGCGTTAACTCGGGGCGATCGGCATTTACCGACGAAAATACGGGGACCCTGTCTCATAAAGGAGGCTTCCTGGTCAAGGACGTAGCCAGAGGTGTCAGACTGGCTTTTGCGCCCAAACGAAGCGATCGGGATTTGAGCAGCTCGTGGTTTCTGGGTCTCGTGGACGGGGCGGGGCGTTCTCGGGTGCGCGCCTCGCCGTTGGACTGAGGCTGCCGAGCCGCCATATTAAGCAGATACCAAACTACGGCCTTTCACGGCGCTTTGTGACGCGGGAACTGAGGGGTGACCTTCCGCCCTATGGATGGCTGCGGGATTCCATTGCCCTCGTGGGTCGGAGGTCTGCTGGCTTTGAGTCGGCAAAGCAGGGCGATACGGCAGCGCACCCGGAAGATTTAACAGATGAGGTCAGCGGCGCGGAGCACTCCGGGGCCGGCAAAAAAAGAAGATAGATGTTGAGTGGTAAAGTTCGGCACTCGCTGGACATTCCGAGGAGACCGCGTCATTGTCTGCCGGCCGAAGGCTGCAGAATCTTATAGCTCTATTCGTTTATCGCGTGCCCTTCCGCATGCAGCGGCGGATCGACGGCGCACTCGAATGAATAAGGGAAAAAACGCGTGGACAGTAAGTTCGGTCTCTGTAGCGCATATATTGAGTATAATATAGGGTTCACCACTGAGCAACATGAAACGCCATATTTTGCTGCGCTTGCGTCGCTTCTACTGGGAATTTCCTTTGGCGGGTCTCAGAATAGTTTCTGTACCACTTTTTTTTTCGTATAGACCTTGTACGTGGGCGCAGTGCGCCGCCGTCTTGCATTGACGTCACTTCCAGTATGCGGCGAAAGCATTGTTGTGCACTTTGCCATGCCAATCGGAGGCATTTAGGATATAAGCGTAACCGCTACTTTCTCGTTTTTGCCTCCTTTATTTTTTACGATTCGCGAGGCCGCAGCGTTGCGATTATTTTTTTCTCGCCGCCCCAGTACCGTGCGCACGCGCATGTTCGGTGGCTGGGGACGAGAGTACAAAGAAAAAGGACTGTATTCTTGTACGGGTGCAGGCGCGCGCATAGCGTCACGAACTCTGAAATGGACCGCGAGCGCAGGAGCACCTTTGCATCGGGTCTAAGGTTTATGGAGAGTAGCCCAGTGGCGGCCATAGCTGTCTGCGCGACTGCTGAGCGCGTGCTAACGGCGAGCTTCCACAGTTGTTTTGCAACCTGCAGTTGCACACCATCAAAATTGGCGGTCTTAGCAGCCTATTACGTATTGCTTGAGCATGCGCCCTGAACAGCACTCGCAAATGTGTGCGTGGCTCAGCGACACTGTCCTTTGTCTCCCATAGGGGGTATTTACTGGACGCTCATATTTGAGTGCGATGTGTTTAGAGCGCATGCTCAGAACGAGCTCACATTAATAGGCTGCTAAGACCGCCAACCTTGATGGTGAGGAATGCACGTTGCAAAAGAACTCAGGAAGCTTGCCGTCAGCACGCGCTCAGCAGCCGCGCACACAGCAATGGCCGCCAGTGAATACGAGGGAATTCTCCACACGCGCTGTAGATACTACCTTTCAGGACATGCACCGCTCTTTTTGGAGATGAGTCACTGTATTATATGTGTGCTGGGAAGTGTCGCTGCTACGGCGCGACCGTTTGGGGAACACAAATACACACTCGTAATAAAAAAAAATAAGGAATTTAATGATAGCGACATACGGAGTGACGAAACTGGGTTTGCACGGCTGACTGAGAAGCTTACAAGACTTGGAAGTATAAAACAGCAAGGACTAGGACGGGAACAGGACATATTTCATTTAGCAACATTATTATACCTAATTCACTGTTTTGGCTAACCTAAAACTTACCTGGATTAAAAAAGGAAAAAGTTTGTCGATGGGATTAATTCGCCGTGTGTTTTAGACGTTCGTCGTGAGTGACATCTACAATCGGTACCGAATATTTCGGTCGACGAAAGTCAGGGCATGTTCGGACGTGCCCATATCACACACACGCACACGTGTGCATGTTCCAGCATGGGGCCGCAGCTGTAACGGAATACGGTAGCTCAAGTGACCGATGAGCGGAGGGAGTGAAACCAGCGCGACACGCTGGAGAGGAGTTCCCGAGCGCGCCGATAGCGAACCGACAGTCACTGTTCAGTGCCCGCCATTTCAACGGGGTGACCTGCGGAAAGCAGTTCATCTCGCAAAGCCTGCATTTTAACAGCTATCTTATCCCTCAATGTTCTTTGCCGACCACTCTCGCGTTGGGAAATACGTAATCGTGACTGGCACTCGCTATCGGCTATCGGCACGCTCTGGATATGAATAGCGTCGCGGCATCGCGATTTTGCCGCTCAACGGTCACCGCCGCTTGTGCTACATGTTTTTCCGTTACGGTTGCTGCGTACGCGTGAACCCCGCAACACTGGTTTTCATCGATAGTTCTCTTTTGTTCGCTCTGCGGTTCTTCAGTTTTCTGACGTCTATTGTTTATTTGCACTCGATCCACTTGCGCACATATATAGTTGAAGTCAGCAGACAAGGCAGTTCGACGGCGGAGTGGTAAAGCAACGTGTCTCTTCGTCGGTATCAGTGAAGACTATAAATAAGTCGTAACCAGCTCCTTAATCGTTACTCTGCTAAATAGCTTGAAATAGGTAGTAGTATTAACTCTCTCTTGAAATCAGGTATATAGTATTAGCTCTCTTATTTTACAAATAGAAGCCATCCAAAACCGTTCGGCGCGTTTCATTTTTTCGAATTACTTCCGTACTGCCAGTGTCTCTTCAATGAAATCTAATCTTAACTTGCCAGATCTTTCATTACGTCGTAAAATGTCTCGTCTTTCTCTTTCATAAGATTTATCGTTTTAACTTCCTCCCTCAGCGATTCTCTCTTTCTGCCACCATCGTGTATTTCCTCCCGCAGCGGTCCACCAGTACAAGGTTGGCGTGCCAAGCAGCCGCACTAATTTACATTCTACTCCTTCATTCCCAAAACTTGCGTCGACTGGAACCAACCTCCCCGGCTCCATCGCCCTGATCACCGAAGCACCGTGTCCGCTTCCAAATCTCGCGATCTGTAACCATTTTTTGTAACCCTGCTGTTGTGTTTATGCTGACGTTTATTATTATTTGTAAGTTTATTTTGCCCACTCCTCTCTGTAATGCTTCGGCCTTGAGAGTAAATAAATGAAATGAAATGAAAAGGTGAGAGCGTTTAATCACTGCCACTAAAAAAAACAAAGTTTGCACGTTCCGCTTGAAAAAAGTAATAATAATAATAAAAAACGAGTTAGAGGTGAATTCCAGAGTAATTTTATCCCGTAAAATCAATATCACCTTCGTTTTTTTTTTTTTCGAAGATGCAGTTAAACGCGAGAGAACACGAAAATCCTCCGCAAAGCCTGGCAGTTCCACGACGGAGCCATGGAGCGCCCTGTCGCAGATTTGGACCGCGAGGACTCTGGTGGTAGCACAGAGCATCAAAGAGCCGTTTCTCGGGAACCTCGACGTCAGCGCACAGCCTTTGCAGCGGCGAGGACCCGAAACCACTTGTTCGCTCGGGAGAAGTGTGCATCGGCGTCTCCTGCAACGAGCGGGGCGCCAGTCGCGTGGCTCTCCTCCCCATCCGTTGTCTACGCCGCTCCACCTTTTCCATTTCGGCGGCCGCTTTTGCGACTGGCAATCTGCACAGGCTTTTTCAGTATATATATATATATATATATATATATATATATATATATGGGTGGTTTCATTTGAAATCGAACACGCTTGTCGGGGTGGGTCTTTCGATTTTTTTTGAAAAAATATATGTGATTGCCCCATTTCTGGAAAGAACAAAACCGCTTTTCAATATTTTTTAAAAAATATTTCGCTTCACGAAAAATTATTGAGTGGAGCAGGGTGAAAATCGGTTTTTTACTCCGTGATTTTTCTACCCAGTTCTGTACGCTGGTATAAATACGGGAAGCATAGAAAACTCACAGTAATTTTTTGTGCTTTTGTATGTTATTTTGACTATTTTTTAGTTGAAAGGAAAATAATTTTGTTTTTTTGTTTATTGAGATAAAAAATGCCAAACACCGTCTCTTTGACAATCCGGTGACATCTTCAGAGCCTTATAACTCTTGAGTGTAATATATTTGTCGCTTACCAAATACTGTGCGGGTGTAGCCCTATATATGGGCTATCGACGGGCATAAGTTTAGTTTATTTTATTTTCACTGAAATTTTTATATAAAATTTGAAATATCGTCGAAAATGAAATTTACCGATATTTTGAACCCACTTTATTAAAAAAGGCCATTTTTTATTTCGTTCAATTTTTTTATTATTGCTGCCGATCATATGACCTTTCAATTGGCTTGATGAGATTTCCCCCTTTTTTTGTTGTATCTTCTCTAGAAGTGATCAAAATCACTCCCACGTGGCAATGCGGTGACAACTTCAGAGCCTTGTAACTCATGAGTTATTTTATTTGTCGCTTACCAAATACTATGCGGGTGTAGCCCTATACATGGAATATCGACGGGCATAAGTTTAGTTTATTTTATTTTCACAGATTTTTTTATATAAAATATGAAATATCGTCGAAAATGAAATTAACCGATATTTTGAACCCACTTTATCGAAAAAGGCCATTTTTTATTTCTTTCAATTTTTTTTATTATTGCTGCCGATAATATGAACTTTCAATTGGCTTCATGGGATTTCCCCCTTTTTTGTTGTATCTTCTCTAGAAATGATCGAAATCGCACCCACTTTCTCATAACAGCCAAACGCAGTTTCCGCAGGTCGGCTTCGCTGCAAAGACTAAACTGCTTATTTGTGTGTTCAAATGCAGCGGGTAAATTCATTTTGATTGAGAACACTCGTACTTGGCTGCATATTGTATTTTCTAAATTTTTAATAATGGCAACTAACATTCTTTAGTCTGATAGCGGTGCAGCGGATGTTCCATTATCCGATGTTTAAAGCCAGTGCACAAAGGGCGGAGAAAGCGGAACGAGCCCTTCATGTAGCCAGACCGGGGTCATATATCTGTTTGTGCTATACACAGCTTGTAAGGCACGTACAGCACGCCCGGCCCTTCGGGCTATAGACCCATCTCCGTTACACCCAGGAAGCATCCGGCACGGGAGCCAATCCATGATGTGTCTTGTCGCGTGCGTTCAAATAACCATGTAATTGCCTGTTCTTTATTGTCAGCGTGTATATCAAAAATATGTAATATCACATGCCCCTCTTTTAGAAGGAAAAGCAGTTTGCAGAACAAAAGTGAGGAAAACGGACAGAGTTTACATGAACCGAAGACAATGTTTTACAGAACACAAACACCAATTGGCGATAAATAGACTTTTATTAATTAACGCTAATATATTTAGGATGCACGTGTAAAACAATATTTTGTTGTGCTTTAAATAGTCCACTTCACGAGCAACGCAATATTGGAACTTTTGGACAACGGCATCGGCTTGCCTCTGCTTAGACGACCGAGCGCGGGAGGCGAGCTGAACTTTGTACCGCAGCGGTCGGATGCAGCCGAGAAGTTCAACAGCGTGGTAAGTCGAGACGGACAGAACGAAAACTGGAGCCAAAGCGAGCGAGCGGTGAACCCGAGACGGTGGCCCTTCTGTTTGAACGAGTGTGTGCAGTTAAAAATAAAAGTGTTGGGTTTTGTTCAAGACTGATCGATATCTCTGATGCCAAGAAGCAACGATTCCCACATGCACAGAAGGCAGCGAAAGCAGTCACTTAATGTCTCTGTAGACACTCCACTTTGTCGCACCGAGCTTAATGAAAAGATTGTACAGCCTTCTGGAATATAGAAAAGCGATTAGACGATTTTATTTTAATTGGCTACGGTAGATTTGCTTTGGCTAGGCACACATTGCTTTGGTTTGGGAATAAATAAAGGTAATGGAACATCCGCTGTACCGCTAACGATCGGACTAAGGAATTTCAGTTGCCATCATTAAAAATTAAGAAAAAAACAATATGTAGCCCAGCACGAGTGTACTCAATCAAAATGAATTTACCCGCTGCATTTGAACACACAAATAAGCAGTATAGTCTTTGCAGCGAAGCCGACCTGCGGAAACTGCGTTTGGCCGTTCTGAGAAAGATGGAGCGATTTCGATCACTTCTAGAGAAGATACAACAAAAAAGGGGAAATCCCGTCGAGCCAATTGAAATTCAAATGATCGGCAGCAATAATAAAAAAAAATTGAAAGAAATAAAAAAATGGCCTTTTTCGATAAAGTGGGTTCAAAATATCGGTTAATTTTATTTCCGACGATATTCCACATTTTATATAAAAAATTTTTTGAAAATAAAATAAACTAAACTTATGCCCGTCGATATTCCATGTATAGAGCTACTCCCGCATAGTATTTGGTAAGCGACAAATAAAATAACTCATGAGTTACAAGGCTCTGAAGTTGTCACCGCATTGTCACGTGGGAGTGATTTTGATCACTTCTAGAGAAGATACAACAAAAAAAGGGGGAAATCGCATCAAGCCAATTGAAAGTTCATATGATCGGCAGCAATAATAAAAAAATTGAACGAAATAAAAAATGGCCTTTTTTAATAAAGTGGGTTCAAAATATCGGTAAATTTCATTTTCGACGATATTTCAAATTTTATATAAAAATTTCAGTGAAAATAAAATAAACTAAACTTATGCCCTTCGATAGCCCATGTATAGGGCTACACCCGCATAGTATTTGGTAAGCGACAAATATAATAACTCATGAGTTACAAGGCTCTGAAGTTGTCACCGGATTGTCAAAGAGACGATGTTTGGCATTTTTTATCTCAATAAACAAAAATACAAAATTATTTTCCTTTCAACTAAAAAATAGTAGAAATAACATACAAGAGCACAAAAAATTACTGTGAGTTTTGTATGCTTCCCGTATTTATACCAGCGTACAGAACTGGGTTGAAAAATCACGGAGTAAAAAACCGATTTTCACCCTGCTCCACTCAATAATTTTTCGTGAAGCGAAATATTTTTTTAAAAAATATTGAAAAGCGGTTTTGTTCTTTCCAGGAATGGGGCAATCACATATATTTTTTCAAAAAAAATCGAAAGACCCACCCCGACAAGCGTGTTCGATTTCAAATGAAACCACCCATATAGAAGTGCCATTGCCAGATCACTTCGCCGCCAAGCGCATCGTGAAGCTTGCCAGGTTATATTGCCCCGCACTGACACCAGTCGTGATGGCTTTCTTCGACCTTTTTTTGAAAATAGCAAGAGTGCGCATGCATAGCTTTGATATGGGCGCTTATTATGCGCGAGGGGGAGATTCCGAAAAGT
>JAZHYW010066898.1:0-14935 GCA_037355805.1 Ixodes ricinus
TTTGGTTTCTAGTAAAGGCTCCCAGTTTCAAACCTTTAAGCAGTCCATTTGGCTTGCTAAAGCGAAAATTTTTAGGTTGCACGTACACTCCCCCAAGAACAGAAAAGCTAAAAGGACTGCGTATTTATTTTGTTGATTTTCTTCAGTTTTTTTGGTCGCTTTTTATTGCACATCGTCAGATGCTGACAGAGCTTGTATTAGATCGCGGCTCGTGCATAATGGAAGGCTGAAACGCTGTTTCATGGTTGCGTGTTGCAATTGTCGCAAGACGGATTTAGACGGGGGCGGAATAGTACACAGACAGGTGCAAGCGACAGTGGACGCAAATGTGATGTTTTCTTAACCGGAATCGAAGGCCATTCCATGGGTGGTAGTAGAGTGTGCTTAATAGCAGAAGACGCCGTGCGCTGCCGACACATCTGCCTGCACGACTAGCAGAGTGTCAGACAGCAGACTCGGCACAACCGTATGTTGCAACAGGGAGACAATAGGCTTGCGTAAACGCATCCAGCCGAGCAGCCAAGCCAATTCAGTAGTAATGGGCGGGGCCACCGCTTGTGTGGGCGGGCCTTGAGCGGGTGGTTAACTCCACCTAAATTGCACCTACTGTCTTAAATATTGAGCAAAAAAGATTTTGTCTAGGAAAATTAAGCAAAATTCTGTGTCCCATTTAAACCCTTTAATATTAATTTTTTTTTGTTTGAGTTATTTTTTTTTAGGGGAAGCACTGGTTTTGGTATTTTTCTTCTTATTGCACAATGGAACCTTCTTCAGAATGCAAGCTTGTTCAGTTTTGCTTGCGATTGCAAATATCAGGTCAGTTTTTCAATCAGTAGATCAGACTTTAAGACAACCAAAACTTACCTGCCTTTGTTTTCAGAAACAATAGGGAAAGTCCAATAAACAAAAAATTATATTCAACATATGGCTAGGTACCACGAAGTACAAAGAATACCATACTTACTCGCATAATGAATGCCCTTTATTTTCCCGGGAAAAATGGACACATATTTGGAGGGATGTGCTCATTACACGGGATAAAAGCTTTGCATTTACACACTTCTGTGCGAATGTAATTTTAGGTGCCATTATAACATGGCAGGGTACTGTGGCACGTCTCCACTAACAGAGGCGCACCCATGGCTGGTCATGGGCACGCCACAATGACCATGCCCTATAAATTGCGGGCCTTTCTTAGGGCGCTTTTGGCGTGCCTTTTGCCGAAGAAAAGCGCCCTACGAAGCTCACTCAGCACGGAGAGCGATGCGTAATCGCTCTTAGGCATAACCTTTTTCACGATATCACTGTCCGAAAGCGGACCACAGACGCACGGCATGTTTGTTTACATCAATGCATCCGATGGACGAAGCAACATTCGGGGCTGGCAATTCTTTGACCGCAGCTTTGCTAGGCATGCGCGCCACTTGGTTTCACGGTTGATCCTTTCTGCAACCACGCAACTGCAGCCATTACAAAAGCAGCTTGGCTTGGCTTGACTTGGCCTGGCCGCTTGGTGCAAAAGGAAATTGGCTTCAAGACTCGCCAGCCGGAAATTAAAAGTGCGTTCATTACGCGATAAAAAAGAAAAAAGAAGTCGAAATATTGAAGACCGTTGGGTAGGGTGCGTCAACACCAGCTTGAAGAATGAAGGCCTCCACATGGCTTCCTCTTCCTTCATGAAACGTCATCAGAGTCGGATGGCGCTAACTCGGCGATTGGGCACGAGCCAGACCTTCAACGCGCTGATTGGACACGAGCCCCAGCCGAACACTGACGCAGCACTCGTGGCCAATCTCACGCCCTCGATCGATCTGACTGTGATGACGCGCGCGAAGGCCTTCTGTCAAGGTGGTGTTGGGTGCGTTCATAATGCAAGTAAATATGCTACAATGTTGGAAGTATCTTCGAGATCAAACCACTATTAGTGATTTTACAACACATTGAATGTCAGGGTTCAATGCGGGGTAATCCAAGTAATAACACCATATACCGTATTTTCCGGTGTATAAGTCGCGTTTTTTTCAAACATTTTTCTTGGTGCAACTTATACAAAATAGCAACTTATACAAAAATGCAACTTATATGAAAAAAAAAAAATTTCAAGGTGCGACGTTTTTTTGTTTTTTTTTTTTGTACGCCGCGCGCCATCTTTTGTAAAGCAGCATAACTACGTAGCCATAGGTGGTGTTTCCCTTGCAAGGAGCCACTGCTGTCGCCGCACTATTTTGACTCGGAATGCGAGATATTTTAATTTTTATGGTTTCCGAAGCGGCTCAATGTGGATAGGCAAGACAGTGAGAATAAAGCTTTACAGCATGTTATTGATGTTGCCTAGTTCAGCCATGGTTCCGTATTCTTTTGCTTCAGTCCAGTAACACTGAAAAGTAAGTGGGGTGGTGTACACGCATTGCAGAATATTTTCACACGCATTGCAGAATATTTCTCATGTCTTTCTTAGTTTCCGTTTGATGAGCAGTCTTTTGTGCCACGCTCCAGCCGTGTTGCTAGATGTAAAAGGAAGGATTGTAGCTAGCCAATCTTTTAGAGGTACCAAAAAAGTATGTCAAGCTTTACCTTTTTGCTTGCGCAATTGATGCGCGCATCGTCTCCGGGACTTGGCCTAGGCTAGGCCTAGTGCTCAAAAGCTTAGTTCGCGAGTGTCTAGCTCCTTAAACTTTCGTTCGCTCGGCATGCGTTCGCTCGAATAAAGTCGGCTACCCACTCATTTTCCGCATTTTACGTCCTTTTGCTGGCAAACACTCAATTGAGCCCGCCAGACAGCATTATTGTACTATGAACATTTCTCGCGAGTCGAAATGCGCGTCAAACGGTATGTAAGTGCGATCTAGCAGTTGTGCGAAACTCCGATTTCGCGATACCAATGCGCGTAAACTAAAGAACTCACCGCGTGAACCATGCAAAGAGGTGCGACTTATACAAAGGTGCGACTTATATACCAACTTTTCCACGAAAACGGCTCAATATACGGATGTGCGACTTACACAAGGGTGCGACTTATAGTCCGGAAAATACGGTACCAGTTTAAAACTTTCCTACGCTTATAGTGAAGAATCTGTTCTCAACAATGTATGCTCCACAGATCAAGTTTGATATTGCAAGAAAAACAATTACAGGAGGACGCTTATGGGTGCTTACGTGAAGGAATGCAAAGCATTCCTACAAGCAGTGCATTACTAGAAACAGCGCACACGCTCCTCCGCCGTGCAAAAGACAGCGGGCAGCGCGTCCCGCCCCTCCGTGGCACGACATGGCTCAAAGCAGAGCGTAAACACGTGAAACAGTAGGGCGCAGGAAGAGGGAGCAGAAATTTCCCGCTCCCCCTCCGGCCACGGCCGACAAGTGACCCGAGAAAAGCGAAAGAGGGGTGGCCCTGCGCAACACCCTCTCCCTTTTACTGACGTGTGGGCCGCAGCACCAGGAAGAGGGGTTCCCTGTGGGGTGCCGTTCCTTGGAACTACGACGCCGTGGAAGCAAATGGGAATTTACAGCTCGTTTCACTCGGCCGGAATTTAGGGTGCCGTTTCGCTCAGCCGGAATATAACTGCCGTTTTTGCAGTTACAGTTAATGCTTTCACATTAAACGGTTCTACTTCAATCTGCTTTAGATGTTGAGATAATCCCTCCCATAAGTCTGCAAGGAGCTCGAAACTTGTGCTTTGAGAACATGCCATTTCAGAATAAATTTCGGTGCAAATTCAACCTGCACAGATATTATAAATTGATATTATGGCACCATTATTGATTTATAGAATTGGTCACTCAAAGAAATAACTAAGTTTCAAAATCACCATAAAAAAAAAAAGGTTCAAGGCTTTTTTGGCACAAAAGATATGCTCTCCTTAAAAGTACACTGAAATGAAACAATAATTTTTTTAAAGGGCTTATTTAGGACATATATGGACGGTTTCATCTGGATTCAGGCAATGAGTGGCAGTCCTCTTTTTTATTTTGCTTCAAATTTTTATATTTTGTGGAGCATGTTCCAAGAAGATAAATCCTTTTTTTATTTTAATGTCCTGACATGATTAGTTCCTGAGAAAAAATCTCAAAAAAGCGGGAACGAGCAACCAGGTTTTGACGATTGTCTCGTGTGGCGTTTTTGAATCACTCTCAATCTCAAAGTATTCAATAGAGAGCTTTGATATTTTTTTATTATGATATATTTGCAAGGTGGTAAAACGAAATTTTAATTACTATTTATTATTCGTCGGTCCAATTTTTGTAAAAATCCCCAAACATGCCTCCGTGAACAACTGTGACCTAAACTGCGGATTTTTTTTTTAGTCGACTATGTTTAGTTTTGTTTGTAAAATAATACCCTGTGAAGAACCTTTCACTGCCTTCCACATTATGTACAGCTTGTGTCTCAATCACGTACTGAGAAATAAATTATGAAACAAAAAAGTTTTCACTTTTTAATCGATTTCAGCACGCTGTCAGAAAAAAAAATTCAACTTTTTATAACTTTTTTTGCGTCGCGTTTTCTTTTTACATTTTTACATTTTTCTTCTATCCAGCATACATTCTGTTATAGGTACGTGCACTAGTTTTGAGTTTGAAGCCCCTAAATATGCTAAAAAAGCAACTGCTGATGGTGGGTTGATGGGTTATAGCTGTATATTTTATTCTTTATTATAATAATCTAAGGGACGTTGAATAAATACTCATATAAAAGACATGAATGTAATTAGGCGTATAATAACAAGTTTACAATTCCAAACGTCTAAACACTATAAAATCGCAACTGCCGAAAGCGGGTTTTTAGACAATTTCCGCCGGTGCCATGATTGGAGGGGCCTCGAGCCTAAACCCTATGTGCTACATAAACTTATACGAAGTTAGAAATATCAAAGTATAATATTGTAAAACATTACAGTAAAACACACTTCCTATTGGAAACCTAGATTTTTTAAATACAAAATTTTATATCTTTAATGCGAAATTTATGTTGATAACAGAACCGAATCATTTTCTAGCATATTTAGAGGCTCAAAACTCAAAACCAGTGCATATACCTCTAACGGAATGTAATCTAAGTAAAAGAAGGGTGTAAAAAAACGCAAAGCAAAAAAAAGTAAAAAATTAAAAATGTTTTTTTTTGCTAAAATTGGACGAAAAGTGAAAACCTTAGTTTCATAATTTATTTCTCAGTGCTCATACGTGATTAAGACACAAACTTTACATAATGTGGAAGGCAATGACAGGTTCTACACGTGGTATTATTTTAAAAACAAAACTAAACATAGTTGACTAAAAAAAATCTGCAGTTGAGGTCACAGTTGTTTACGGAGAAAGTGTTTGGGGATTTTACAAAGTTTGGATCGACGAATAATAAATAGTAATTAAAATTTCGTTTTACCACCTTGCATATACAGTTGAACATCAATCTAACGAAGTCACCGGGACCCGCTAATTATTTAGTTAAATCGGGAACTTCTTAAAATCGAGGAAGGAAGACCTTGCGCATAGGCTGCCCAGGGAATCTGAATTTGTTTGTTAAATCGGAAGTTCGTAAAATCGGGTTTCGCTAAAGCGAGGTTTGACTGTATAGCTTACAATAAAAAAATATTGAAGCTCTCTCTTGAATACTTTGAGACTGAGAGTGGTTCAAAAACACCACACACTGAAAGAGTCAAATCCCATCGGCATTTGCTTTTTTTAGCATATTTAGAAGGCTTAAAACTCAAAACCAAGGCAAATACTATTAACGGAATGTATTCAGGCTAAAAGAAGGGTGTGAAAGAACGCGACACGAGAAAAAGAAAAAAATTAAAAATGGTTTCTTTTTATACAGCGTGCTGAAATTGAACAACAAGTGAAAACCTTCTCTGTTTGATAATTTATTCCATGGTACTCAGTACATGATAAAAACACAAACTTTGCTTAATTTGGAAGGCAATAGAAAGGTTCTATGTGTGGTATTATTTTAAAAGCGATACTAAACATAGTCGACTCAAAATAAAATCCGTAATTTAGGTCACAGTTGTTCACGGAGGCATGTTTGGGGATTTTTATAAAAATTAGGCAGACGAATAATAAATAGCAGTTAGAATGTCGCTTTGCCTACTTGCATATATATCACACTAAAAAAATATAGACGCTCTCTTTTGAATACTTTGAGATTGAGAGTGATTCAAAAACGCCACACGCGACAATCGTCAAAACCTCATTGTTCTTTCCCGATTCTTTGAGATTTTATTTCTCAGGAACTAATCATGTCAAGACATTAAAATAAAAGGATTGTTCTTCTTGGAACATTCTCCACGAAATATAAAAATATGAAGCAAAATAAAAAATATGACTGCTACTCGTTGCCTGAATCCAAATAGAGACTCGCCCATATATATTTTTTTAATGATTTTTCACAACAAAAAAAATCCTGTTTTGCGCAATATTTACTGTTAGGTGCAATTTAGGTGGAGGTAGACTGCCCTAGGGCCCACCCAGCAACATAGTTGACTATGTTCCATTTTTGGCTTTCGTTGGTTGTGACTGTTAATCCCCTTTCTCTTCCATCCTTCCATCAGTCGCCAGCAAAACCCAGGGCCCCAGCCAAATCTGTTGCCCCTTCAGGGAGGGCAGGGCGAAACAGCGTGCACTTACGATACCAAGTGCTCTAGTGTCTTGCTCTCATTATGGCAGTCAACACATAATGTGTCTGTCTCCTGAAATTTCGCCCTAGATGCCCTTGTCCTTAAGACTCCCATTCTCGCCTCAAACAGTAAAGAACTTCCCAGTGAATTATCAAACATATTTTCCTTTCTTATGTCACTGTTTTTGTCACCTGTACTTGTCAGACCTGACTTTTCCTGCATTCCTCCCTCCCACATTTTCCTTTCTGCCTCTTTCACTCCCTTTTCCACTGAAGCACCTGGTCAGCCCCATCACTAGTGTGTAGGTATTTAAATGTAAGCATTCGGGTTCAGTTTGTCCATTTTGTGTTTAAACTTTTCAGGTATAAACACTTTAATACCTTCCGTGCCCACCGTGTATCATAAATTTCGGCCAACCTTTCTTTCAAATTAATACTTCCTAATTTCAAATCAAATTTTAACTTCCTGCTCTCAAAAGACGACCAGCCCATATCCCCCTGTACTCCCTCATTTGGTGTCTTTCCATGTGCTCCCAGTGCCAATCTGCCCATGCTTCTTTGTTGAATTTCTAATGCTGTTGGAACCTCTGATTTCATGCACAGTGCCCCATTGCAAAAAGACAGTCTTGGTACCATCACTCCTTTCCATATATTTTTGACCACTTCATATCTATAGTTCCATTGTGCCTTGAGCTTCATAATGGATGAATTTCTTTTCCCTTTTCTAATTATATTCTCCTCATGTTCCTCTACAATATTTTCTTCCCTCATTGAGCCAGACTCTCAGTTACTTGTATTTTCCTACATGGCTATTATGATGTCTTGTATCCTCAGGGGTTCCCTCTTCTCGTCATTGAATACCATTCCTCCAGACTTGCCACTACTAGAACTCATGTCCAAGGTGTCCCCTTCCTCTCCACATATTCCAGTTAGTTACTGTAGCGTATCCTGGTTATCTGCCATAAGTACTAATGTTGTCCGCATCCATCAATCCTGGTATTACCTGTACAGTAAACTCTCACTCGAGCGAACGTCGGTTTAACAAATATTTTAGTATACACCAACTCATGTTTACAAACAAACTGGAGCGCCGGAGCGCCCCTAGCGGACGCCTGCGACGCCGCGCATGCGCGGTGGAGGTGTGGGTAAGAGGCTCGCCGTCGCCCATAAACACAGCATTGAAATGCGATGTTGTCGGCGTCAGTGTGAGTCCCGCTGCCCTTTTGCGCGCTTGAATTGTTGGTTCTACGTCTTCCTGGCGATGTCCGACTATCTTGAGCAACGTCAGCGAAATTACCGAGGTTCGTTACACCGCAAAACTTCGCGTGAATAATGTGACATGTGGCGATTCATTCCACGTGGACGCCGCAGAATGCACGCTAAAGCCTGATTCGCATGATGAGATTTCGCTCAAAATTTTCAGTCGCGGACGCCACTCGGGCTGCAAAAGCGTGAACCGTAGCTGAGATGGTAGACGTCGATACTGAAAATCGCAAGCAGAATCAGACCTACTGAATTACCGTAAAGTTCCAAGAGAACGCCCGCCCCTGAGAGGTCGCCCCATCCCGTTCTTCTGGTTAAATATCTGTAACATAAAATTCGAAACGCCGCCCACCCCCGATTTCCGTCGGACGTCACGCCAATGTCCGGCGGAATCGCATCAATCACGCAATTTGCTGTACCGGCACGTCAGACAATCGAGTTTATAGCGGATTCCAGCGTTTTTGTCCGCAATCTGCGTGTGCAATCTCGATTCACGCGAGTTGGTCCCGCGTGCACTACTATATTGCATTGTGAAATACAATTGTGCTGCGTTCGCGATCTGCGGTATTTGTTCCCATAACATACGAGTTTGTAGCGAATTCCTGCCTTTTTGTTCAGCGATCTGCGCGTGCGATATCGGCTCCTGTGACAGGCAAGTTTGTAGCGGGTTCCCGCGTGTTTATCGCATCGTGAAACACGATTGTACGGTTGTCCGCGATCTGCGGTATCAGTTTCTGCGTCATAGTTTGTAGCTTGTTTTTGATAAAGTTTTGCTGTTGCCGTCCCAAAAGATAGCCCACCCCATGTTTTTCACCATTTATCTCTTCATTTTGGGTGGGCGTTCTTTCGAGAACTTTACGGTAGGCATAACAAGTCAGTGATGGCCACTCGGTAACAATGATCAACATCTCCTTGTATCTACTGTTTACATCGAGCCTGCTTACCAACCTTCAAATTTAAGTCTTTTGAGGCCTGCACTCACTTCTCATCGCAAGTACCGGGCCAACATTTGGTCTACAGGACCGGCGTCGTCTAAGAGAGCAGACGACAAGCAGAAACGTTTGAAAGAGCAGACGACAGTTCGAACAATCAGGTGGCCGTTTGAACTTGAAGACGCACTGAACGTAGTCCGCTGGTGGTCCGCACAACTTGACGGTTTCTGGCGTTCATGTTGGAATAAAACAAATAAATCTGATGACCACAAGTATCCGTGAATTCAACCCAAGTGCTTCCAGGCCAAGCAATCGTTGTCCGACGGCGTCTGCTTTTCCCTTTTCACGGCACATATCCAGATTCTCGGACGAACCGAGCACGTGAAAACTGACCTTAAAACCTTTCTCGACACTTTTGGTACGGCCCCAGTCACGGCGTTTTGACGAGAAGGCAGGTTTTTGTCTGGTTCCTTTCAAAACAACACAGGAATACACGTCTAGCATGGGGACTTCTGCCCACAGCCCCAGACCGAAAGTGCGACCAACGCGCCACCACCGCGCTGCTGACGTCACAGAAATGAGTTGCGTGTACCTAGCGAACTTTAAAAAAATCCTCGGCGGTTTTCCTATGCATTCTATGGAAAAATGTTTCAGTTAGACGAATTAACAAATGTTGGAATACCGAATTTTTCAGCTCAATGAACTTGATCGGTGGGCCCAGGATTAATTTTGCAATCAATTCGATGAAGCTTCGTGCTCTGCAGTGCTGGTGTAGCCGATGCCGGCCGCCCCACCGCCGCCTCTGCAGCGGCGGCGTACCATCACTGGCGTTTACAGCGCCACCGAATCAAAGCGGCGGAGCTGTATGAACCACGTGGTGTGTCTGTTTTAGCTAGGGTGACCATAATCCTCAAGGTAGAAAACAGGACATCCCAGCCAGGGGGAGGGGGAGGGGAGGGGAGGGGAGGGGGGGGGTATTAGAGATTGAGATTGTCAGAAAAAGTGTAATGAAATAACTGCTCTTATTTCAAAACGTTACCATATTGCACTAATGCCCTAGGGCCTAGGGAAAAGTCACACTCACAGTTCAGTTGCATGCACTCATTTGGAAGGTCCTGCTTCGGATCCTCGTTGGAGTGGGCGTATTTTTGCCGACGACTGAAAATTCCTAAGCTGGACTTTATCCTGCCAGACTTCGTTGTAAAAGTCTGCGCAGTTATATGAGAAGTTCAACCGCACATGAGGGCTTTATACGGTAACTCAAAAAAATATTTCTACACTAAAGTGTTAGTGGGAAAGAACAGTTCTAAAAATTGCTCTCTGGTTAAATATTTTAAAGCACCTGCGGGTTTTTTTATAAAATATACTCGTAACGGGTCGGCATAGTTTTGGTTTGCTTCAACCCGCTTGGTGCCAATTTCGAAACCATGCGCTCCTGCAAAAACGGGACACGAGTCTTTATTGGGACAAAAAGGCGGGACGGAACAAGCCGACCTCAAAAACGGGACTGTCCTGGCCAAAACGGGACGTCTGGTCACCCTGGTTTTAGGGCGCAGCTCTTAGGCGCCCGTTTCCAGGTTGAGAGGCGTCCCCGTCGGCGTAACCGCATGTTACATTATGGGACACTTGTCATAATGATGTCACACGTGACATCACGTGTGCCATCACAAGGGTGAAATTTTCCCACTAAATTTGGCGGAAAATTTTCCTCTTAATATGGCGGGGATTTTTCCGCTAAATTTAGGGAGGAAATTTTCCGCTAAATTTAAGCGGGAAAACTTTTCCACTAAATTAGTGGAAAAATGTCCCGCCAAATTTAGTGAAAAATTTTCCCGACAAAATTAAGCGGGAAAATTTTGCCTAAGTGACGTCACACGTGATGTCACGTGCGACGTCATGGGAAAATGTTGGTCATTTACCAACATTTCCCGCTAAATGGGAGGGGACCAGGAGAGGAGGAGGGGAGAGTACGAGAGGGAGGAGGGGCATACCCTCCCTTCCTTCTCCTCAAGAGCTGCACTCTAATTCAGCATTACAGAAAATCGTAAACGTCTTCCATTTTGTTAGTCAGCGGTTCCGTTCGGCCATCTTGGCTTTGGGTAAAAACGGCAGGATGGCAGTTTGTGCGCCAACTTTCGTAATGAGTATGACAAAACGGAAGCGGTTGCCCCTATCAGACAAGCTCAAAATCCTCTGGCATCCGGACAACGGTCAAAGGCAAGTGGACGTTGCGGTGGACTATGGAATATTATTCCACCGTCGACATTTTCAACAATAGTGTAGCAAAAGTCGAAGCTTCATTCTGCATTCATTCAAAACAGGAAACGACTCTGCACGTAATATTTCAAGCCAGAGGACGATGCCCTTGCCATATGGCTTCAACACAGCTACAAGCTGTGCCAGAGAAGAGTGCAAAAAAACACTCTGGACAGCTTTGTTACTTCATGCACTTTAAGAGCACCGGTGCAAAGGAAAATTACAAATTTTATTTTTAAAATGAGAAAGGCAGCAAAGTAACTGTTATGCACTTTGAATGTATCGATGTACATGACTCCATAAATTTCACTTCACACTTTTGACTCAATGTATGCTGTGCCCTATGCTGTTCCACATTCTAGCAAATATACTCAGTTAAGTGACCTTTCACTTAAAGCACACATGAAAAGAAAAAAAAACTTTTTTTTAAACAGCCGGGTTGGGAAAAGGAAGTCATAAAACGAATTTACAACGAAAAATAAATTTTTTTAGAGCTATATTTACGGCGCTATACGAATTTGTAGTTGGCGGCCACGGGCGCCGCGGAAAAGTGGCCCATATTTATCACGTGACTGGCCCCTATTTGTCACGTGGTACTTGCGCTCTTTCGGAAGCTTCCTATGGTCTCGAAAAGTTACTTATTCATCTTCGTTTGAAGTGCAACAAAAAGCAAAGATTAATAAGTAACTTTTAGAGCCAAATGAAGCTTTTGAAAAAGCGCAAGCAGACGTGATAGACCTGTGCGCCAGTCAGATGACGGCGGCGGCGCCCCGAAGCAGACGAACTTGTGCGGCGGCGGCGACGGCGGCGTGGAGAAACGCGTTGAAGCGGCGGCGCAAAACGCTCAGCGTGCGGCGGCGGCGACGCACAGGTCTACCACGTGACCAGCGGCGGCTCCCGCGGCGCCAACTACAAATTCGTTTTGCGCCGTAAATATAGCTCTAAAAATTTTCTTTCTTCTTTGTAAATTCGTTTTATAACATACTTTTTCCATCTAGGCTATTTAAAAAAATGTTTTTTCTTTGCATGTGTTCTTTAAGTGAACTATTTCCTTGGGTCCCTTGAAGTTCGCTCAATTGAGAGTTTACTGTACTACATTTCTCCCTCCTTCCATAAAACTCACATCAAAACCTAAGTTGCTCTGCTCTAATTTCTGCTCCATTCCAAACAGCCTAGCCTCCCACGTCACCCATGTTGCTCAATTTGCACTGATTTGTTCGTTTGTATGTTTGTGTTGCTGAATAAAAACGTTGGTTCCCGTGCTCTGTGAATTGTAGAACACCGTCGTGATTGCAACCATGGTTTTAATACCGAGAAGATACCTATACAGGTAAGAGTTTGCAAGCTGTTTGGCTGGAGGCAATTGGGGGATTGGCATGCATCAAGTTTGTCCAGGTACGTTCCTGTCATTTGACTTCAAAAGTCAAGTAGCTCAAGGTTTGCAGTGCACTCGGCCTGCCAAAGCGAACATTTTTAGGTCGCGTTTTAGTTGTGCATTATGACTCTCACTCACCATGCTATGCTATGTGAAAAAAATAAGAACATAAACGCTGGAATGACTGCATATTTATTTTGTTGCGTTTTTTTACTCCTTTCGATCGCTCTTCACTGCAAATCGACAAACGCTTGTATTGGCCCATGGCTTGTGCATGATAAAATGCTAGAACGCCACTTTTGTGGTCGCGTTTTCTGTGCACTGCAAAAGCTTTTAGACGGGTGTGGAATAGCAGAAGGACGAATGCAAAAACGGACGCCAACGCACAGCTTTTGTGTCCACGTTTCCACGGGCATTCCAGATGACGATAGACAATGCTGGAATAGCAGACGATGCCGGAGGGCTGCTGCGCGTCTGCTCGCACGACTAGCAGGCTCAGTCAAACTAGAGGCACCAGACGTCGCAAAAAAAGGAAACACCAGGCTTGTTCGCGTGTTCGACAAAGCAGTCAAGCCAATCCAGTCGGTGGGCGGGGCTTAGAGCATGCTGTGACCTCCACCTAAATTGCATCTAAAAACATTAATATTGTGCAATTTCATTTTTTATTTCGTGGAAAATTTAAAAAAATAATGTCTCATCTATGCTTTTTAAAGAGCAACTCTGATTCATTTTTGATATTGAGAAAACTATGCAGCCCTCTTTAGTATCATCTAGGAAGACCACATATCAAATATTATGATCTAATTCCGTCTATATATTTAATAAACTGGCCAGCAAACTTTCAAATGAGCTAAGTCGCCGAAATCTGCTAACTCTATCTAGCATGCAATGTGAGGTGCAGTCAATAGCACAGTCAATACCAAGGAGTTGGAGCAGCCAGCACTGAGCCACTACGTCGGAGTCATGACTACGTCATTCTCACGTTTTGTTTGTTTCTACTTCTCATAGTGAAATGAAACGATGACATCATGCGTTTCTCCTCCCAGTGTTGGCTCAATGGTGTCCACGTGATCACCGTAACACATATGCGCTAGTTTGCGCTGCCCGGCGCGCTTCTTGGAACGGAGAGCTGGGAGCAGTCTGTTTTGTCTCACAGTGGTTGTAGTTTTGCAAACAACGTTTTATATAGAATACGAGCGCGGGCAGCATCTCCGATGCCTAGCTGCAATGTCCGACGAAAGATCCATAGGCTCACGATGTTGTGCTGCTGCCTGCTCAAACTACCAGTTGACCAGCCCGGGAGTTTTAGTCTTTCACAAGTTTCCATACGACAGTGTGCATCTGAAAGTATGGATGGACATCCCATGCCGGTAGAACTCCGGGAAGCCGTTGTCGCCAAATCGCAGGACAATGATCTGTTCGGATTGGTTATACTCATGGCACTAACTGATTTGCTGTTACCAGCTGAATAGACAAACATGCGTGGAAAACATCAGTTGCACTGTAAAACCAATTCAATGCGCACTCGGAGCACACTTATCTTCATAATTTCACACTGACCATTTTGCTATTGACAACAAATGTGTAGTCTGCCGTAAAGCTTCATAAAGGTACACAATTCAGGCTAATAAAGCAGGAGACATATACACAGTCAAACGACCACCACGTCAGTAGCACTACGCGCCGGACGCTTCCCACTGTATGAGTATACAGGGTGCTCTACGAGGCGGCGATCGATATTCAAAACTTGCGTCGCACCAAAAAAAGGCTTGTGTCGCTTGTCCTAGGCCAGAAACCTGTTTAGGAAAATTACTAAAGTCCGAGATAATTAAATTGTTAATTATTTTGCGTAATTAACTTTTTTATTATTGTAGTTTGAGGGCATAGTTTCAATTAGAAAATTGCTCAGCGTCATCGAAAAACACTAAATCAACCAATTGCAGAACGATAGAGGCACGAGAAGCATTTTACGGCTTTCTGAAAACCGTACAAATTCGACGGGTTTTTATGTTTCGGTTTGTTATCGAGCGCATCTCGCCCCGGCAGCATCAAGGCCCCGTGGAGAGATAGCGCAACCAGCTTCTGCCGCGTCGCGCGATGACAGCGCAGCAGAGGTTGGTTGCACTATCTCTCCACGGGGCGCGCGTGCTGCCGGGGCGGAGATGCGCTCCGATAACAAACCAAAACTTAAAACCCGTCGAATTTGTACGGTTTTTCAGAAAGCCGTAAAATGCCTCCGTGCCTTCTATCGTTCTGCAATTTGTTGATTTAGTGTTTTTCGATGACGCTGAGCAATTTTCTAATTGAAACTATGCCCTTAAACACAATATTAAAAAAGTTAATTACGCAAAAATAATTAACAATTTGATTATCTCTGGACTTTAATAATTTTCCTAAATAGGCCCCTGGTCGAGGATCAAAACAACACAAGCCTTTTTTTGGTGCGACGCGTAGTTTTCTGCAATATCGAATTTGTCCACCTTTCGTGAAACACCT
>JAZHYW010066899.1:0-10948 GCA_037355805.1 Ixodes ricinus
TTTCGCGCTGTACCTTTAAAGCATGATGCTCAGAGCGCGCCCGGAGCGTTGCCGTGGCGATAGGTAGCCTGCGGTAACACTCGCGCAAGAATCCGCATAACAACAATCCATCGGCGTGTTTAAAAAGTTTTATTTACTGCTCTGTCAAAAAAATCTCAATAATGCAATGTTAAGCTTCATCTGTATACCGTGTTATTCGCATCATCGAGACCAACGCTCGCCAAAATGCCCGCTCTAATCGCACTTCATGTTCGGCAACAAGACGCTGCTTAAAATGCTTTGGTAATTCCTTTGATGTTGCCTTCTGTAGCTAACTTTGACCGACAGGTGCCCGCATTTTGTCTTATGGGCGTGCTTGGATAAACTGTCGCGTTTCTTGTCAGGGCCTTCGCGTGCATATAAAATGCCAGCCATCTCCCGATGTATATCGCTCGATACACCACGTTGTGCAAGCATTCTCTTCTACTTTCTCGAAAGAATAAACTTTTGCAGATCGATACGCGAGAGCTGTGACTACTTCACGTGCTCGACGGCATTTGCCATCAACTGAGCAGAGATTGTGCCAGCGACACCAGGACCCGAAATCCACAGCGTCCCGCTTCTCTGGTTCTTCGTTTTTCCACGAGAGGGCGAGCGGTGAGCTGGAGTTGCGAATACGACACCAGGAGCCGTACGCCTCACCTTCCAGACACCGTAATCAGGATGGCTGAAGTGTTTTTGCTCTGGCAAGCGCGGGAGAAAGGCTGTCTACATCGGGACATGTTTTATACGCGGTCACAGCACGCAGCTGTACCGGAAGTGGAAGAGTTCCCTAAAAGTTCTATCCTGTCTAATTTTTATTTTCTCTTCCTTTGCCGAGGAAGCGACTTTTTTTTGGTTCCCCATTTTTGTACAAGGGTTTGGAGCCACGGCAAGCGTGGAATGCATCAATCTTCGTGATGCATCGGCAAAGAAGGATGCATCAAATGAGAGGATGTTCTTGATCTTCTTCCTCCCGCCTCCTCGATTTTCCCCCTTTTCTGTTCGACCCTTCGTCTGCACCCTAGGGTACAATGGAGTCGCCGAGGCTCTTCTGTCTTTGTCCCCAGCTTCCGGCCATTCCTGACCGCTGACTTCACGGTCTGCTGCTGCTGCTGCTGTCCCTACCCCCAAGAGTCCCAACAACAACGCCTGTCGGATTACAAGGACCGAGGAATCCTTGCCATCCCCTAAAGCCCGCTCCGGGCATACAAAGCCGAGAAAATCAAAAACCGCATTGTTCCCAAGCGTAAACGTGGGAACGACGGGAAATGCATTACTGCTCCGTTTATATCGCACGTATACAGTGCTCCCCCAAACTTAATGCCAAGCCACTGGGTTCCCAAACATTGATCTCGTGTCGAGCTACTACTGTTAAATTTGTCGGCAAAATGTTCAGGGCAGCACTTCTCAGGGTGGGATAGAAATTGGAGCCAAACATTCACAGAGAGTTCAATCGGCCGCCGCTGGGACTGTCAGATGACGAATGCCTTGGCGGCGTTAAGTTTGAGGCGCACTGTATTTATGAGCACCGGTGCGCCTCAAACAGTGCAGCCATAGTGCTGCACGTATGCCAACAAATACGTGCAGCACTCGGTGAACCCTGACAAATTTGTCCATACAATTAGTACGACGGTCACTTGGTCGGTGCCACTAGAGATCATGTGACGACTAGATGTGACAGCTTACGTGACGTCACAGGGCACCGTGGCGTCAATCTGGCACATTGTAACGCGAGGTCACGTGACGCCGCAGGGCACTGTGACGTCAGCGTGGCAGATCTGTGACGTTACAGTGTCACGTGACCCGTACCGCACAACAATGTCCCGTGATGTCAGTCACATGACACCATGATTACAGTGCCTGGAGCGCGTCTGCGACTGGTGTGTCAACCGCGTCATCACAAACGTGGTCCCTCGATCTCCGCCTCGTCAGGTGACGTCACGGAAGTGTCACGCTGTCGCCGGCAGCGATCCTGGCGGCGTCCCAACAGCGGTGGTGGATGCTGCAGACGCCCGCCTGTTGCACGTCGCTCCCCAGCCTTGACGAGTCCACGGAAGCCTCGAGCGTTAGCACGTACATATTCTTTTACCGAGACTTCTAGCACTAACCGCCAGGATCGCGACATCGACAGTAGACACGCCGGCTTGTGTGACGTCATTTCTCGCCACTTCGAAACCACCGTTGATGTATGGTGTGGGGTGGCACTTTAAACGCACGCAGTTGAGAGATGTCTTCCAGGCAGCGTGACGGCGCCTGATGTCACGTGGAGGGTGTCGCCTGAACGTCACGTTGATGACATCACGATGACCACCGTCTAACCGATGCAATGAAACCAATGTGTCAAGAAAATTTTATTGCATATATAAGAACACGAAGCTTTTCGTATAGAAAAAAAAGTGAAAAAAAATAAACACGGAGAATACGCCACCGAGTGATGTCACTGTAGCGGATTTCTCGCCAGATCTAACGGGATATCCTCTAAATCCGCCTAATCCCTCTCGGGATCCGGTTACCATCTCTCTCTAAGCTCTGCGTACTGAGGGGATTAGCAAAGGTTCGTGACGCGGCGCTGGTGACCTGAAAACACAGTATCTTTTAATCTGCGGGGATAAGCTCCGTTGTCTACATAGAAGGCGAGGGAACCCTGGGAAAATCACTTGGCAGGTTCAGCGAGACTATACTTCGTTTCAGCTTGGGTCCAGACGCAGCCGATGCTACAAGCGCTGAGCTCCGGGCTTCCAGCGTCCCTGCGAAGCACGCGCGCTCACGTGCCGTGCCTGGCTTACTAGCTCAGGGCCACACGCTCGCGCTCGTAGCATCGGCTGCGTCTGGACTCAAGCTGAAGCGAAGTATAAAGGGGGTTGCGCTGGTCGGGCAAAATGGCGGACGAAAGGAGATTGGTCGCTGATGTACGGAACGGCGTTCCCAGGAACGAGGTTCGCGCACTTTCAGGGGGAACGGAGGAATGGCTGCCTTTTCATCTTGCATCACGGTGGAACGGGAACTCGTTCCACACTTCGAAGGCGACGGAAGGAGGAACGGCGTTCTTCTCCTTTTCTTCCGTCTTCTCTTTAGACCTTTTTTGAAGTCTTCGCTAAAGTCACTGGATCCTGGGAAAGTAACGCCAAGCTCCCCGTGTGGTCGCCATCTTGGTCCGCGAAATGAGCAATTTCTCCTTGACCCCTCCGTTCTTGGTGAGCCGATCTAGATTCGCTGGTGACGGGTAGCTTTATGGAGTCGTTTTTTGTATACCGAGATTTTGCTAACCACACACCGGCGAAACAAGCGTACACCTTCGTACCACCACCAGATGCTGTGTCGGTGCTTGGAGGCACTGAAAAATAAGTTTACTGTCTTGAAATACGCAAGAAGAACAATATAATTGTAAGAGATCCATGGAGATGGGCATGATTAATAAGTTGATCGCATACAAAGTGCCAAAGACTCTTAAATTGGCGAGGAACGCTTCCAGTACGATGATGCTCCATGGTGATCTTGGCGCGACTGGTTTAGAACGACCCCCTGGAAGCTTCGAAGATTTAAATGGACCAAGATGGCGATTCCCATGGCAACGTAGACCGATTAGCCAATCGCCTTGCGAGGTTTGGGTCGTCTGTATGTTAGTATCCGTTTGTGTCCGGCTAGCAGGTAGGGAAGGCAATGGCGCTACTTTCCCAGGATCCAGTGACTTTAGTCTTCGCCAGCGCCTGTCCGCCATTGCGTGCTCACATATTCTGAGCATGTATTGGAATGCAGCAACACGTTCCAATCAATCTAGAAATGTAGCGGGAACGCGTTCCTTTCGAACCACTTGAACTTGTAATGGGAACTCGTCCCGGGATCGAGAAGGGACGAGCTTGCGATCCTGTTTTGTAGGAACGTGCACAGCACTGGTTTCAGCCCACGTCAAGTACTCTGATTTCTCGCTTTGAAGCGGAGAATCGATGTTTGGTTCGAAAGCAAAACGCTTTTTGGACGGTAAGAACTCGATTCTGTGGTCTATGCGAAAGAGTGACACAGTGCCAGCATGAAAATAATTACTGTAAACGATGTGCTCTCTTTTGCCAGCTCGATTCGCGCATTTGGCAGAAAGCTAGGCTTTTGGTTTCTATTGCGGGTACTCAATTTCTGCGACGTGAAAGATACGAAAAATCCCCGAGCCCCTTTCTAGGCTGGCAGGCAGGCAAAACAGGTAACTATCGCCTTGCGGAAGTTGTCAAAGTTCGGATGAGGGTTCGCGCTGGCTTTGTTCGGTGCGAGTCGAACCTTATACCTCGGATTCCCGTTTGGAGAAAAAAGTGAGTGACCTCGATCGCCCAGTAACGTTCTGTAGCCAAGTACAAGTGATTTTGGATTCGTATTACTTGTGACCGCCTTCACAACTCCCCCCCCCCTCTCTCGTAAAAGAAGAACAAGAACAATAAAACGAATTTAAGAAGTTGAAATTATATTTCAAGGCTACCTCGGACTTGAAATAATAATAATAATAATAATAATAATAATAATAATAATAATATTAATAATATTAATAATAATAATAATCGATCATCTTTATTGGCTTAGGAGATTCGCGGCACATCAGAAATTCAACATCCCGTCCCATGGAGGCCCGCGGTCTTGTGATGGTGATGATGCGATGATATAATGTACAAGATAAAAGTGAAGGTGGTTGTGAGATGATATATGTACAAGGGGCAAACAAGGTGAATATATCAACAAATGAAATTCTGCTTCCGCTTGTTTTTTTCTCCTGGTACCCTTCTGTCAGGGGCATTCAAATTCCTATGTTGCCATTTAATAAGATAAAAACAAATTTTGCTCGATCTAATTAAATATGGTAATCAGCAAAATACAAATGTAACGTATATGTAACGACACGTTCCAATTTTTTTAACTATAACGGGAATGAGTCCTTTTTTTAACAGATGGAACTTGTAACAAGAACGCGTTCTAAAAATCAGAAAAAAAAAAGCTTCCGTTGTTTTTTTTTTTTTTTTTTCAATGGAACATGTACAAGATTGCACGGAATCTATGTCTCAAATAACGAGGAAGACGTCCGCGTTCGCCACCGTCACATAGCTTTCGGCCGCCTCGAAGTGGCGGCCTCGCTCAACCTCGCCGCGCATGCGCACCGCCGAGTTAAAGGAAATGACGTAGCGCGCTTCTGTCAACTTCCGCCAAGCTCCCTGAAATCCCGCCGATCAAGTTTGGCCGCGTTTGGCGGGGCTGGATGCGCTCCACGGGGCGGGCACTGCCGGAGATTTACGAGCAGAACATGACCAACTCGAGCCAGATCTGCGAGCGGAATATACGCGCTCCAAATGGAGCGCTTTTGGAACGCTGGAGACCTGCGGGCGGAATTCACCATCAGAGACCTTAGGATGCTGACAATCAGCCGAAACCAACTGCCTCTAAAAAAAAAGTAAAAAAAGTGTTGTACGAAAGTATTTTAGTAACGGTATTATTCGGTCTTAACCGATTTCTTATTTTCGACATCGGCGGATGTTTATAGGTGTTTTTCGGTTAAACCGGTAAGTGTAGGACCTATTTATAGTTACCAGTTTATTTATTGGCCCTCGAGGCAGCGATGGATGCCCGGCCAATAAACCCAAAAGTTGGGAGACCCCCTCTGTGAAGCATACGTTAGTTCGTTGCTCTAGTCCGAGCAAGCAACGCTCCTCCATTGGGGAGTTTTCGTCCAAGGCGCGCTGCTAGCCTTGACTGAAGAAACCGGAATCTCTTAGCGGGTTGTGGAGAGCGTTGCCGGACGGCGGAAACGATCTACTGAAAACTCTCTATTCTTGAGCATGAGTGTTCGTCAACGCGTCAACCGAGAGAACTCAAGTCTTCTCTTCTATCACAATTTTCACGTTATTGACATTTGTTACTCTTGACTAGTTACTGATTTATTCTGAATTCATATTTTGTAGTGTCTGTATTCCAATGTATAATATGAATGCCCCTGTGCCCCCCCACCCCTCTCCCTTCTTTTTCGTAACACCCTGAACGGGCCCTAAAGGTGTAATAAATGAATGAATGAATCAATGAATGAATGAAATCGAGAGACCACTTTTTAGGATGGTGTAAGCACGAGTCGAAGACGTGGTCTGAATTTGGGATCGGTGTGTTACTTGTTTCGTAAACGAATATATCAGGGATGGAAATCAGGACAAAGTGACACACTGCAGTGTACTATACTGTTTTCAGTTACGCGTTTATTGGAGTCACACTAACTGGATGGATCGGGGGATTTATGATGATAGGCCTGCTGCGTTGCCCAGAGGGCGCCGCCAAAAAGGGACTTGTTAGGACTTGCTGCTGCGTTGCCCAGAGGGCGCCGCCAAAAAGGGACTTGTTAGGACTTGTTTTGGGTAGTACAAACTCGAGCGTCTCAAACCGTCATACATGAAGAAGCGTGCCTGCTCTGGGGCGGAACGCGATCGCGAGAACATACGCAGACAACAAGAATTCGAACGCCGTCGTAGCACAGGCCAAAACTAAGGCGCAAAGAGCCTGACCCAAGAGAAGCCGTTTCAAGCGTTCCAAAGGAAAAAGGAAAAAAAAAAAAAGCCGTTTACAACTTCCTGCAACGCCGAACTGAGAGCGCAGCTCTTGAGGAGGAGGGGAGGAGGCACCGGGGGGGGGGGGGGGCACGTGGCCTGGGGTCACGTGACCTCGAGGAGGAGGGGGGGGGGGCCGGAGAAAATATTCCGCTAAATTTAGCAGGGAAAATTTTCCGTGGGGTCAGGGGGGCATTTTCCGCGGGGCTTGGGGGAAATTTTTTGCCTAAATTTGGCAGAAAATATTCCGCTAAATTTAGCGGGGAAATTTACCCATCATGCACCGCTCGGTTACGGCGACCGCTCAAGCCGGAAACGGGCGGCTAAGAGCTGCGCTCTAAAACCGTCGGGACGCTGATGTTCCGACGTCACCACCCTAAGATAAGAGGCGCTACCCTAGCGGTGGTGGCACGACTCTGCTTTTCTTTTGTCCTACTGCGTTGAATCTAGCCAATTTCGGAAGTGCAAAGGCGTTCTTCTTATTCTCCGGCGCTACACAGAAAGCAAAATTGCTGAACGAAGACGCCACAAGGAGGGCGAGGCCTAATCAAGCCAGCTTGTACTACCCGAAATGAGGGGGCCACAATTTGTTCAAATCTTCAGCGCAGGAAGCGTATGCGGAGAACAAGTCGTCTGCTTCCATGCGCAGGAGTTGCGGTTACGTCAAAACCACGCCGAGCTCTGATTGGCTTTGACTGAAACGATAGACCTCAATGCTAGAAGCCTTAAGGTCTACCCACTGTTTTTTTTTTAATCAGTTAATAAGAGCTTGTGCGTTCTGACATCATCGCAAGCCCTGCACAAGAAGCAGACGAGCTTGCGCCATGCACATTGGCTGTATTGCCTGCAGGCACGTAGCCGAGGATTTTGTTTCGGGGGGGGCGGAAGCCCGCCACCGAAACCCCCCCCCTCCCTAGCAGGGTGGGGAGGATTTCGGGGGGGGGGCGAGGAGGTCGGCAGGAGGGGGGGGGGGGGCCGGCCCCGTGCGCCCCCCCCCCCCCCCCCCGGATACGCGCCTGATTGCCTGTCCCCTTTGTAGTTGGTATACGCGGCTTCCGCCGCGTATCCCAATACAAAGGGGACAGGCTGGTACAGTGGAGCACCTATTTATAAACCCTATCAGGTTGCCGTCTCAAGTATTCATATTCCTTATCTCAAAGGTGCACCGGCGGAACGGTGATACAAAGGATGTCGCCGTGAACTTTGGTATTAAACGACTCGTATAGATCTCGCGCTATTTTCGCTCTGAAATTTTCCAGGGGCCCTAGACCCGTGAGGCACGAAGTTGGGCCGGGAGTTGACGGAGCGCGCCGATCGGACTCTGGCGACGATGACCCCGCGCTTTTGTCGCCGAACTCCAAGCGGAGCGCTCCGCCAACTTTCGGCTCTAAGTTTGTTTGACGAGTATTCAGTTAATGCACATTTGAGGTAAGGAATTCGGAAACTTGAGCCTGCAACCTAGTAGGGTCTGTACATAGTTTGGGCCCCCTACTAAAATGTGCAACCTACCCCCCCCCCCCCCCCTTAGTAAGAAAATAGAAATATTATTGATAGTTTGCCCCGATGTTGGCTTTCTAAGGCCGATGACCAGACTCGAGATTCTGCAAGGCAGAAGATCCTCCTCACCATGGGGGAGGAGGAAACAGGCAACGGTGGACAGGGTAGAAGGGGGGAGAAAAGGAAGCGAGGGAAAAAAGTGGAAAGCGCGAAGTGGTCGTCGGTCTTAGAATGCCTACGAACAGCCAAGAAGGAGGACACTGTCTCTCTCACTTTCTCCTTTCCATTCGAGAACGAGGGAGAGCACTGTTGGGGAGACCCTATCTCCTTTCTGTTGGGAGGAGGAGCGAAGAGTGCCAGAAGTAACGGAGAGGAGGAAATCCAGTTTTCTGCCCGGCAGAAGCCAGTTCTGTACGCCAGCCTTTAAGTAGATTTCTCACTTGCTTAGCGCTGATTATCGACTTTCCTATTTCAAAAATCACTATTTTGTGTTTCAAAAAAAAAAGAAAGAGTTGATAGTCAGCACCGTGTTCCTTGTGTTCTCTCCTCTGTGTCCTTGTTTTTTTCGCGCTAGCTAGTTCCTTTGCATATACTCCCACTTGGAACGCGCTAAAACGCGGAACGGAGGTTTCCGGCGTTTGACTTCCGACGTACTCGAAAGCGTTCGACGGGAGCAGCGCGGAGACAAAGCCAGCTATAACTTTACATCTGCCCACTAATCATTCCAAGCAAAAACCAGAACGGACCGACTACGGCTGGCCCAACGAAGCGAGGGAGGTTTCGAGAATGGGGGTCCTTTTGAGAATGACCAAACGAGAAGGATCGAAACCAGAATAGAGGCTCGAATGAGAACCACCATCCCCTTTTCGTTTGCGTGCTCATTCGCTGTATCGAGGAGCACAAATCTCGCCGCCCCTCGGTCGCACTACCAAATACATCGTGCAAAGAAAGCCTGCAGCAGACAGATTCTTTTCTTGTATACCAACCCTGTCACATTCGTAATTTAAAAAAAAAAGAGATAAAAAAAGAAAGAAAAACTGTTAGCAGGCATTTAGGATGCACGTACGAAGCGAACATACTTTGAACATCCGGGATCCGCAAATATTCCTGCCATCGTGCCTGCAACAAAGCTTTTTTGTTTTTCTTTTTTTGATGCAGTTTTTATGGTATTAAGCCGGAACGTTGGTTTTCTTAAATGGCTTTCTCACTTCTCTTTTAGAATCTTTACTAGTTCACGGGCTCTGTGGAAATCTGGAAATCGGCTTCATACGTATATGCTTTTATACACTGTTCGACACAGGCTGCGCGAGCACAGCGTCGGCGCACTTTCGCCCACAGTCTACCGAGGAGCACAAACTCTCGTCGTCTTAGTTGGCGACTCCGAACGATCCTTTCTCGCCACACGTTGTGATGACGGCGCTTTGGTCGAAGGGGAAAAAAAAAAGAAGAAAAGGAAAAGTCTGGTAATGCTAACAATCTAAGAAAAAGCCGGACTAAGTATACGCGTGCGGCGACCCCTGTAAATAAAAAAAGCCAGAAACAAGATTTAGGAACGAGGGGACGTGTGGAAGAGGATGGGAATATACATCAGCGTCAGCGGCGACGACAATCATTTATTTCTCGCCCGGTTCACACGTTCTTTCGGCCAATGAGGGAAAAGCAAATCGTTCGGCCTCGATAATAGGGCGGAGTCAGCCATGGCCACGCGGGTCATTCGGTCCGTACAGTTGCTGGGCGTGGACGAATCGTTTCGGGTTTTCTTTCTTCCTCGGCCTCCTTCGCCAACATCACGCAAAAACAAAGCACCCCCCCCCCCCCCCAACTCTCTCCAAACGTCATCTGTTGTGGACCCACGCAGTGCCGCCTAACTTATACGCGCTGCATATAGACCGACACGCGGAGCGACTCTGTTTACCAACACGCCGCAAGGCCGCGCATGCGCGGTAGCTATGTGGGCAAGAGCAGCCCGGCTCTCCGTGTTTTCGCCATTGCGTTCTATGGCGTGCGCTCGTTGTTGTCGTTGTAGGGACGCTTGTATCTTTATTTGTGCGTCGCATTTCCTGAGAACGTATGTCGTATCCTATGCCCGACTATTTGAGCTCGCTTGCCCGAGCCTGAACGGCAGCGGTATCGAAAACAAACTGTGCGGTGACGGCGTTGCCTTCTGACGATCCGTATGCCGTAAACAAGGCCTGCTGGACTTCCGACGTAAAGTTGATGCCACCGAAGTCGACGGCTCATGTCGTCGTTTATTTAGTTTTTTCGCCAAGCCAGTTCAGCGGCCGACACGGTGCAGGCGTACAAGTCTCTTGAGGCCTACGATTACTTCGAGTCGAAGTTTCCGCACTGCCGGCGGGATCAACGGTCTGTGGGTCTGCGGAAGTGTGTGTATTCATTAATTGATTAAATACACACAGCGTCTTCAAGTCAAAGGTATGATATTTTCCTACCCTCATGACCACAAGGCATGACAAGCAGTAACAGCTGTCCTTTCTGCGGTCTTGGCGGTAACACGTTACAAGTAACGGCGTTGCCGGTAACGCGTTACTTTTTCAATAACGTAGTAACCTACCCGTTACGTTACGTTACGTTTTCGACACAGTAACGGGTAACGTACTTACGTTACTACTCAAGTAACGTAGTTACGTTACTCGTTACTCCTTCTTAAGTCTTAAAGAAATTACACTTAAATGTTCCGTGTTTTAGGCGTCAAGCCATGTTTTTCTTGGCGTTTTTCTCGTGAGTATTTAGGTGAAACCGTAAAACGAGATAAAGTAATTATGTTCAGTTTCTGCACGAACATAATGTTTGCTTGAAATATGACATGTATCGTCAAAACCGTAAAATGTGCTAAATCTTAATTTAAAAAA
>JAZHYW010066902.1:0-46036 GCA_037355805.1 Ixodes ricinus
CCAGTAGCGTCACTAGGGTCAGTGGCACCCGGGGCGGTAGCCCGCAGTGACATCCCCCCCTCCCCTCCCCGCTCTCGTGGCCCGCCGTGACACCCCCCCCCCCCGCTCTCGCGTGACCCGCCGCAACCTCCCCCCCCCTCTTGTGGCCTGCCGCGACAACCCCCCGAGCGCTGCACCCAAAGTGGTCTGCCGCCCCCACCCCCCCCCCCCACCCCGCCCCTTGTGACGCCACTGGACAGTACTGCTGGCAAAATATCTGGTTAATCCAGGAAGGGTGACCATATGATGAAATAGCCGTTCCATGCCTGTGCTTTAGTTGGGTGATGCGAGACATGACCGCTGAACCGCCTGAATTGGAGTGATGCGAGACATCACCCAATTCAGGCGGTTCAGCCACTGTACATCCAATCATTGAACACGCTGTGTTGAATGGGTGAACACATCCGTCAGCCGTTTCCTAAATTTGTTGCTGAAGTGTGATCATCAACACCCTTTATTTCCCGGCCAAAGTGACCGTAATCGGACAGAGGTTTATTGCACAGAAAGCGCCGTGTAATCGGTTGCACTTCGAAAGATTCCTAGGTGCTTGAAATGTATCCCCAATCGTTCCGCTCTATCGGGCCAGATGGCCTCTGTTGGCTTGGCACATGAAGACCCCAAATTTACCTTCTAACGGCGTTTTGGTGCTCGTCTTCGTTCTGTGTGCCCTGCAGGAGAATAAACTCGTAGGGCACTGATTCCCAAATTCTGCTAACCTGCGGCTCGTCAAAAATCGCCTTCGCCTTGATCCCGTCAAGCCTAACGTCGTTATAATGTTTATTCCACGTGTCATTACTCACCCATAGGAGGAAACTGGGTCGCGCCGTTTTGCGGAAGAAGGTATGGCTTGAGTCCGAGGACGTGCACGGTTTGAGGTCGATACGCCCGTTGATTTTCCGGGGACCCATAAGGCTTGACAAGACAATTGACGTTGGCGTCTTGTCGAACGATTCGGTATGTTCCTCGGTAGCTGGGAAGGGGCTTTTGAACGAGGCTAACTTGTCGTTGTGGTGTCCACAGCAGTACTTATTTCTTTAGAGAAGTACGAGACGGCCTGATCAGTGTGATTATAGGGAACATATTGGCGTTTTTGTTAGTCAAGCGTTCGGAAGCGTGCCATTCGCTAAGCCTCTTCAGCACGGCACGCGGCCTCAAACGTGTCGTCGGAAAGCGTTGACTCATCTTGAAATGGCAGAAGAAAATCAATCAAGAGGGACGGTTCATGGCAGAAAAGAGAAAAAAGAACGACTTCTTTTGTAGTGGCGCGAAGACATATAAGCCAAGTAAACGTACAGAAGAACAGCGTTTCAATTGTGGCCAGGAACTCAAACCGAAAAATATAACGTTTCGGTTACGGTTACGGTTACCGCGCTCTGTTGATAACGGTTTCGTTTCGGTTTTTTACGGTTTCGGTTTCCGGTCACACGTTCCAAAAAACCTGTTTATTTCGGTTTTTCCAATAATTTGTTTAATTGAAATGCTAGCTAGCTGTTTTATATTAAACGGTTTAAAGTAGTCCCAGATATCCAACAGCGTGAAATTCGAGGAACTTAGAAACGTCTTAATACTTTTAATTGGTCAAAAGTTGCACACGTTTCTAGCTCCAACGCTTGTTCACTACATCTACTTACATTATATAGTTTGATTCCCGAGCATACATGTTACTTCCGCTTCTCGGGATCATCGCATTCTATATATTAAAAATGAAAATAAACATTCCTACTTTCTTGTTCGGCAGCGTTTGTAAACAACCCTAAGAAAGTTCCCACTGGGTGCTGGAAGATTTATTCGCACCTTCTCGTCGCTATAGTTTATTTCAAACGAATACGTGCAGACGAGTCTTCGCCCACACTGAAGGAAGGAGCAGAAGTATAGCCATTCTCTAGTAAAATATTGCTAAATGAAATAAAGTAATAAAATTGACAGCTGGGCCAGTTGGTGAAAGTCGAACATAATGTAAATGCAATAGCCCAAAACAAGGAAGACTAAGGAAAGGAACGAACCTCAGTAACAACTCAGAAAGCTGTAAAAATATGTTAGGTGTTGTTCGTTCCTTTCACTAGTCTTCCTTGTTGTGCCATGTTACACCTACGTCATGTTGCCTATTTCCAAGCAATCAATCGCCTATGGTTATCGAAGCGCACGTTTCTCGTTGGCCGATTCTGTGACGCTAGAAAAATGGAGCATTTATATAGAAAAAATAAATAAAAAGGCGCGGACGTACCTTATTATATATATATATATATATATATATATATATATATATATAATATATATATATTGTGAGGATGTTAAAAGTGTAATTTAATGAGGACTGGTTAGAGGTGTTCGAGCGACAAGATCGTTGTGCACCAGCTGAAAGCTCGCGCAGCTTGGCCCTCCTTTTTCAGCTTCGTCTTCTTCCCCTAACGCTTACCCCGGGATAAAGGGCCGGTTCACCGGCCTTGGTGTCTTTAGTCGTGGGGTGGGTGGAAAGGTTTCATGCGGGAAACATGGACGATGTCACGTGACTTCGTGCGGAGATCTCTAGGTGCTGCCACTGGTTCCACTTCATAGCTTGTCGAAGACAGACGGCGGAGAATGCGAAACGGGCCAGTGTATTTCTGGAGCAGTTTTTCACATTTACCAGGCTTAAGAATTGGGGTGGCGAGAAGGACTTCGTCCCCAACGTTGTAGGATGCTTCGCCATGCGTCTGTGCGTAACGGAGCTGTTGTTGCTGCTGGGATCGTAGAGTTTGAAAACGCGCAAGTTGTCGAGCATCCTCCGTGCGGCAGATGACCTCTGAAGGATACGACAAGTGAGGTTCATAGACGGTGGGTAAAATAGTATCAAGAGTTGTAAGTGGTTCACGGGCGAATAACAAGTAATACGGTGATAAGCCTGTCGTTGACTGACCGGCTATGGGACGATAGCGTCCCAGTTTGTATGATTTTCCGTGACGTACATCGACATCATCTCTGATAACGTGCGGTTGAGGCGTTCTGTTAGCCTATTGGTTTGGGTATGATAAGCTAAAGTTGAGGGTTGGGTGAGTTGGTACATACTTCGGAATTAAAAACAGCGCGAAAAGACGAAGACCAGACAAAAAAAATGACACAAACGTAGTTTATTTTTTTTATTATTTTGTGATGTATCACGTGGGCTGAACTCTTTCTTCTCTTTTGTTCGTGACACCGCAAGTATATATTGCGATTTGGCGTTCAATAAACTCAGTTGTAAGTCAGCGCTACGTCCGTGTCTGTTCTTTGTCTGGTCTTTGTCTTTCGCGCTGTTTTTAATTCCGAAGTATGATAAGCGCTGGTCAATTTATGAGTTGTGTTAGCCAGACGAAAAATATCATCGAGGAGCTTAGCTATAAAAGAAGTGCCCCGCTCGCTTATTATGACCTGGGGTGCACCGTGCCGGAGAAGAATGTTGGGCAAAAATAAAGTTGCCACTTCTTGGGCTGTGGCGGTTGGAACACAGGCTGTTTCGGCCTATCTGGTGAGATAGTCTACAGCGACAATTATCCACCGGTTGTTGTATGTAGACGAAGGAAATGGGCCGAGAAAATCGATTCCGATTGTCTGGAAGGGTCGATGAGGTGGTGTTATGGAATTCAAAGGGCCGGATGACAGGGTGGTTCGGGTCTTGTGAAGCTGACAGTGGTGACACGTGCGAATGTACTTGTTTATGGTGCGACACATGCTGTTCCAGAAGTAGTTTGAATGCACGCGGAAGTATGTCTTTGCGAAATCGAGATGTCCAGCAATAGGGTCATCGTGGTGTGCTCTGATGATATCTTTTTGGAGGGTCCGGGGAACAACGAGCAGCCAGGGTCGTCCATGTGGCTCGTAGTTCCGTCTATAGAGGACACCATCACGATGAGTGAAGAGACAAGCGCGCTGTTGAGTGTGCCGCGTGAGAGATCCAGGAAGCCCCATCAAGCATTGTATTATTGGCCGGATATTCTGATCGGACGCTTGAGCAGCTGCGATGTCAACGGTATCTAACAGAGCAATGGAAGGATTGTGGTCGCTTGGAGCGTGATGTGAAATGTCACTGGGCAGAGGACATCGGGACGGCGCGTCGGCATCGAGATGACGCTTTCCTGACTTGAAAACAACGCTAAAGTCGTAGTCTTGAATTTTCAGCGACCAGCGTCCAAGGCGGCCAGAGGGTTTTTTAAGGCTGGCAAGCCAGTATAGGGCGTGGTGGTCTGTAACAATTTTAAAATGGGTGCCATAAAGATATGGTCTGAATTTCGATATCGCCCATATTAGTGCTAGACATTCACGCTCTGTGATGCTGTAATTTCACTCACACTTAGTTAGAGTTCGACTAGAGTATGCAATGACGCGTGGGCGACTACTTACATTTTGTGCCAGAACAGCTCCGATGCCATGTCCACTGGCATCCGTTCGGATTTCTGTGTCAGCGCCCGGTACGAAGTGGCCAAGTATTGGGACGGAAATGAGTGCACGTTTAAGAGATAGGAATGCCTTGGCCTGGGAAGGTCCTCATTGGAATGTAGTGTTATTTCGAAGCAGTTCGTTTAGCGGTTCGGCGAGATCTGAGAAACGAAGGATGAATTTGCGGAAGTATGTGCAGAGTCCAAAAAAGCCCGAATGTCTTCTGTGGTTCTGATAATCGGGAAGTCAGAGACAGCTTGAACTTCGTTGGGGTCTGGGCGGATGCCTTCCGAGCTTACTAGGTGACCCAAAATCCGAATTTCCCGAGCACCGAACGTGCACTTTTTTTAGTTCAGCTGCAAATTAGCGGTGCAAAACCAGTCCATAACCTGTGGGAGCCGATGTAGATGATCTTCAAAGGTTGAGGAGAATACAATAACATCGTTGAGGTAGCAGAGGCATATGTTCCATGTCAAACCGCGTATAATACTGTCCATCATTCGCTTAAAGGTAGGCGGGAACATTGCACAGGCCAAAAGGCATGACATTAAATTGGAAGAGACCTTCCGGAGCAACAAACGCAGTTTTCGGTTTGTCCGCGTCGGCAACCGGGATTTGCCAGTAGCCACTACGGAGGTCAACAGATGAAAAGAACAAAGACCCTTGAAGTGCGTTGAGCATGTCATCGATACGAGGTAGCGGATAGACGTCTCTTTTAGTTACCCTGTTTAGACGCCGGTAATCAACGCAAAAACGCCACGAGCCGTCTTTTTTCTTCACAAGAACCACGGGGGAGGACCAAGGGCTGGATGACAGCTGTATAATATTGTTCTTCAGCATATCAGTCCCATGGCCATGAATCACTTTACGTTCCGCAGGTGAAATACGATACGGGAGGCACTTTAGGGGACTTGCGTTTCCGGACTCAATCTGATGGTGCACCACAGATGTTTGTGGGAGTACGGACCGGTTGAAGTCAAATAAGTCGCTATAAGCTTCCAGAAGACTGGAAAGAGCTTGCCGTTGGTTCGTTGTTAAACAGCTGTCGATCATCAACGTTGTATGTTTCGTGGAGCACTGGGTTTGGCGAAATGGCTGTGAGTAGAGTGGCACGTGTCCTGAGCCAAAATGGCGAGGCTATCATGGTCGAACGTCCGGATGGTTGCAATACCAGCTCCTCGAGGTAATATGAGTGGCTGCGAAGAAGCGTTTGTAACATATAAATTAACTTGGCTTGCTATTACGGCGACGGTAGAGTATGGCAAAAGCAAGCAAGTCCTTTTGCAAGAATGTGGTGAGCAGTGGCTCGACAAGACCGTATACTCCTAGGAAGCTGAACACAGGCTCCAGTGTTAATGCGACAGCAGTCAATGGGGGGATAAATAGATCGGCTATAGTGCGAAGGACAACAGTATCACAATTGGCTGATTCGTCCGTATCAGAAGTGTTTAAATGCTACTGACGTTCTCCGCAGTCAATGACGGCATCGGTTGACGACATGAAATCCCACCCCAGTATCAAGTCAGCCACACAGTTCGGGAGGACTGTGAAGACAACAACGTAGCGATTGGAGCCCAGGGTCACTGAGAGTGTCGAACAGCCGAGAGGACGAATTAAATCTCCATTTCCCATACGTAAAAATCGTCCAGGTGCTGGCGTCAACACCATTCGCAAACGCCGTCGGAACTGCCAGAGATACAGGATTTGGCGGCACCGGTGTCTACGAGGGCTATACATTTTAGTCAATCAATTTCAATAGCAACAGTCGTTGGGCCATCTCCAGGAGGATTTATATTGCAGTTTCGTGGTGCAGCCTGAACGCCTGTAGCAACGCAGGCTGCGGGCTTCAGTTTGACGTTGTATTTGTGACGGCGGCGACATTGAGGGGCGACACCCGGCGTTGACGTCGAGGGTATGGAGATGGCGATCGGCCTCTACGGTTGTCAAGCTGTGAAAATGGAGCTGGGGTCTGGTGGTGCGACGGGACGGCTCTCGTCATCGGGGAAGTAACGTGGATGAGGTTGAGGGAAACGGCGATACTCGTCGGGATTCAGGCGACGGCGGCAGTATGTCGCGCGACGCGGCCGGGTAAACAACAATTAAAACAGATGGGTCGCTGGTCTTCCGTTCTCCACATGTCACTTCTTCGGCGCGGTGCATAGGTTCGTGACGCTGGGGGGGCCTGATTGAAACGGGAGCCTGGGTAGAAGTGTTGCGCATCATGTGGAATGGTACAGAAGAGTGGCGGTGGGGGAGGTGGTGAAGCATATGCCGAAGTCAGTGGTGTGAGTGATGCAAGCTCAGCATGAAGTTCGTTCTGGACGACGTTCTGGACGCTCTGCGCCTGAGGGTGAGTTTCGGTCGTGTCGGTAGGTGGTCAGAGGTAATCAAAAAAGGAACGAAGCTCTTCACGAATGATGCTGCGAATCAATGACGGCAAATCAACACCGGCAACAGATGCAACGGATACCTCTGGAAGGCGTTCGAAAGCTGCCTTCGAGATCCGTGCACTTTGAAGTTCTTCGTATTTTTTGCACTCACCGATTAGTTGTTGTACTGTCGTGGGTGACTTGGGTGCGACAACAGCGAAAAGGTCTTGGGACAGCCCCTTAAACGGATGACGGATACGATATTCTTCGGTCTTGTTGGCATCCACCCTCGTACAGAGACGAAGGACGTCCTCAATGTAGCTGGTGGAAGATTCGGTGGTAGCTTTTCGATGGTGGAAGACTGGGTGGTAGCGTTCAGCGATGCCTAGTTTATTTTTGCAGTAAAAGAAAACCTAAATTGTTATTTGTACACTTTGTATATATATGTTCTACAGAATGCTGGCAGTATCATATATATATATATACATAAATAAATACGAACACCAATGTGAAACCTCTGACATTTTTTTTCTTTCTGTGTTGTTTCAAAATCGTCACTCGCGACACGTTTCAGACTAAATGAATACCAGGTTTTTGGGTTTTTTTTTCCCGCCAGCTCTGCATGATGGTCAATTTACCTCTTTTTTTCATACTCGCTACTGCATGTCAGGAACATCGATGGTTTTGATAGAACCGAGTTGGATGGACATCTCAGAATTCTAACTTACTAGTTAATACCCTGAAGGCGACACGTACTGAATTCATGGAGTGATGTAGGAGTGTGGCAGATTTAGAAAGAAATACTTTTTTTATTATAAGCTCGACCACTGATTCCAACTAAGTATTCTTAATCCTCAAGTTAGATTGAACGGAAATGCATTACCAGATGCACCACTCGCTGACAGTAACTGTCAAATGGCCAAGAAATTTCAAGATCCCCCCTCCAGGTCATACTTGAGAAAAACTAATATTTTTATTTTTCGGTTAATATCGGTTAAAACCGGTTACCGGTAAATAATTTACGGTTACGGTTACGGTTTTTATAAATTTCAAATAACGGTTTCGTTCCGGTTACGGTTACTGAAAAACTTTCGTTCCTAAACGGTTTTCGGTTTCGGTTACGGTTCCGGTTTGAGTCCCTGGTTTTTACACACGTGCTGCGGAACACATGTTTGGGACTGAAATGTAGCGAAGTTAAACATCGATCAGGGGTAAAGAAAAATTCGCTAAGTAAAGCAATTACACTTTCAAAATGTAAATCAAGGTACATACTATTCGGTACGACCCAAATAACCAAAGCGTTCCGTGTTATTGCCCGGCGAAGAGACAAAATGCACGCGCGTTTTCCCATAGGAATCCACAGGAGCACCGCAAAAGTAGACTGGTTGCTGTCTGCTTCAATTTGCGTCACGGAAGTCGCATAGACACTAGCGCCAGTTGAACCTCTTGCGTGAATTATAATAACTCTATGGTCGCCGTCGTCACCCAATGTCCTCTCTTTTCCTTGTGATTTGATAGACTCGAGTTCTGGCTGCTCAAGTGACTTCAAATCAATTTCGTTCGTTTGCTGATCTTTTTTTTCACTGTCCGTCTATTTTTTTTTAATGTGACGACATTGGATACAGTCTGGCAGTACGGTGCCCGCTCGCACGGCTGCTCAGAACTCGGGCGGAAAAAGCGCCGCAAGGTTGCCGGGGCTTGCCGAGGAACCACCACCCGGATGGGGCGCGCCGGCCGGAAACCGACCACGCGAACACTATTACCGAATTTCCGGCGAAATATGTTCCCGACGATTGACCAACCAAATTCGCAATACGCGTTGCGCGATACTCACCGTTTTGATGGTAGGCGCACCCTTTAATTGCTGTTCTTCTTAATCAAATTGACGGTTCGTGATCGGGTGGAAGTGATATTATGCAAAATTTAGCATTGTTATCTGCAGTGAAGAGTGATCTCACTTCGGTCAATGAAGGTTACCATTTTACTGAACGTAATGTTTGCATTTATAGAACATAAGCCACAGTGCCAGACTGCCATTGGAGCATTGGAGAACGATTCTCCTTTTAAACGTAACTGAAAAGGCTTTAATGAAATGATTAAGCGAAATCTATCAATAAAGTACGCTATTCCTGCGGCTGTACTATAAGTCGCCACCGTGTCATGAATTATTCTGAAGGAGCTGAATCATTCTTGAAGCCGATGATTCAAGAGCAGAGCGTAAAACCAGCGCCATTGGTGGTGAATCACAATAATAAAATGTTTCTCTATTAATAAAAAAGTACGAACTTGTTTTAGTTTAAACACTTCCTACATCCGCCGCTGCGTAGCAGCCTAGGTATCATTCAGTCACCGCTCCTTTGCTTCTATTTTTTACCATGACCGTACGCCATTCATAAACTCGGCCGAGGTCTGGACGCGCGAAGCGAGTTTGCGTTTTGCTGACAACTTGCGGCCTATGGGATTGATTAAGAGGTTTCGAAGTAGGTTTTTGCACATGATTACCGATTCCATCGTCTCTTCTCAAGACAAAAACTAGGCCCGCGTTTTATCTTTGGGGTTGATGACAATGTTGACGAGCATAATGGTGGGGGTCATCTGTTGTAAATGCTTACTCGCTTGTGTAAGGGTACCCATTCCTCCAAGTCTTGACCCCTTTCTCAGTTAATTCTCAGGGTTCCGTGGGTAGGACGTGAAGGCGGCAGTGAGGTTTGTGCTGGAGCGTCTTCAGATATACCGATGGTCGAGAAAGGCGGTGGTTTCAAACTTCCAGGTCTATCTGCGGAAGGATAGGAGATAAGTACGCACCTCCACGATATGTTACCGTGAGCATGTTGTAATTTCATTTCATTGAAGTATGGAAGTTGGGGAAATTGTTGCCGTTCCTTCAGAGCTTCCAGACGCTCTCGGCATTTTATTCACATTAATTCGGCTCAGCTTAAACGTTCTTCACTTCCTTCTTTCTTGTTCACTTAAAAAAAAAAAAAAAACGCTTCGCGATTTTCTCTCCTTCACCCCGCCGTCCACGGCTTTTCGCGTTGCGACAAGCTTTTGAAGTTCGGTGCATAAAAATAATACACAATGTTCTCTAATTCAAGACTGGTTTTCCCAGAAAGGGTTTCTTTTGGAGGATTTGCCATTGCAGCAGCTTGTAGTCACTGAGATTTATTAAAGAAGTTTCTAAGAAAATGGCTCTTTTTGTAGGATTTACCATTGCGGTACCTTGTAGTCGGTGCTTCAAAGTTTGCATTTCGTCAACAACCGAAAACTCACGTCGATAATAAATAGTTTCCGGAAGAGATGCGGTTTCCCAAACTTGAAATGATTAACGAACGCACAAAAACGGCCAGAACATGCCCAATTCAAATCATGTTTTCCTCAAGTGGCTAATTTTCCCGAATTTACCATTCCAGTAGTGTGTAGTCAGGGCCTTAAATTTTACATTTCGCCACCATTTGAGAACTTGGTCGACATAAAACGGTTTTCGGACTAGACGCGGTTACCCAAATTTAAAATGACGAAGGAATAAATAAAACGGCCAAAAACACGCCCAATTCAACACAAGTTTTCCTGAAACGGCTGATATCTTTTTTTTAAATTTTTCATAACAGCAGCTTGTAGTCGAGGGCCTTACATTTCACATTTCGTCGCCAGTTGAAACATCGATCAATACCAACACAACTCAAGTACATCCAAGGGACATCTTTGGGAAACCTCATTGTGATATTGTCACAAAGGAAGGCGAAGAGACGATGAATAATGACATTAAATAAGGGTTTAATGGGGCGAACTTGTTCCCAAAATAAACGAACCACCGAAAGAGGTAAATGAAGATAAGAACAAAGCGTCGCAGTCGTCGGGGTCGGCGGAAACGCAAAGTCGAGCCCTGACGAAATAGTTTGTCGTCGTCGGGAGAGTCTGAATGACACGGCAGGACCGCGCACGGCTTTTGTATCTACATCACTCGGTTTTTCGAACATTCTGACCAAGAAAGTTTGGGAGTGAGGTAGGGTGAAACTGTCTAGGCAAGGTAATTTCGGCCTCCTTAACTTTTACACTCGGGCTTAGAATAAACACGAATCCTCCGGATGTACGGAGGAGCGTTCCTTCTTGGTCATGCACGCGGCAATATTGCATTTTCTGAGTGTTTTGTGCCGATACCAATATAAGTAAAATATTATGGGGATATTCTCAAGATATAAAAACGGCAGCGTTGAGGTTATCACGGGTACCAAAGTGACAAATCATCCCATATGACTGCAGGAGGTTCGGAGGAAATTCCAGGATATTCAACGAATGTTTCTCAGGTTCTTTTATTGGAGATATTGAGTACATTTCTGAATAAATGCTCTGTCATGAGTGGGCACGCTTCTGAAAAAAAAAGCAACGATGAAAGAACTTTGAATGAGATATACAATAACATTTTAGCTTCATAATTACAAGAATATTCCCATTCAACATTTAAATATAATTATTTCCAATTGCGTTTATGCCGTCCCTTACAAAAACCTTAGAGTCGGGTAACTTTACTATGGTTAACCAACTCCAGCCTGCTTGCACCATTTTTAGCACGATGGTTATAAAAATTATTCTTGCATGAACGTTCAATGGAACGTATAAAACAAATATGTGAACCATGAAAAATAAGCATTTGTATGTTTTTCTTTTAAGATATGTTTTATTTCAAATTAAATTTACGGGTGTGACAGACGTTTGTCCCTACATTAACCACTGAGGTGTTATAGAGTGACTAGCCATCTCGTGTCGGGAGGAAAATATCTCGAAATTTTAAACCATATAGCTTACTTTCGCACAGGGTTTCTTGAAAATAATTTTGATGCTTCGCCACTCGGGGAGGCACAGGTGTAGCACAAACCTCTGATCAGAAAGAGAAGAAATCGCTTTTATTGGGACATCACAAAACATATCACATCTAAATTAACCCTGAAACACAAGAAGGCAAATGAAATGCCTAATGCAAACATTATATGCGTACAAGAATAAAACAAAAGTATGCATGCTTACCTGTCTGCACTTGTGCTAATACAAACATACTTCATATAATAAAAATAGCTAATACTGTAAAATTATCATTTACAAGCGAGGACTGTCAAAGACCATGATCATGAAAACATGTTGTTGAAAAATAATCACTTAATTACCTTATTGGAACTGTCGCCATTAAGAAGTTGGCTGCAAACCATATTTGAGAGAAATCAAAGAGTATGCTTGGAAGGTCGAGAACTTTCAACGTCTTGAGAACCCGAGAGGCAGGAATAAATCCAGGGAATAAAGAGTTTTATGTTTGTCGTTCCTTTTGTATTCCTCTGTCGCTGGTTTTCAAGATGCAGATTTGATAAGTTTAAGTTTGTCTGGGGCACCGTCTTCTTGTGAATATTTAGATGTGGTCAAACCACCTGACTTGGGAATAAAAATGGTATAAAAAAGGAAAGAACAAGAAACATTCCGTTTTGACACATCGGTCACAAAAGTTTCTAGCAAAAAAGGAAAATATAAACAAAACAATCTTTTCAAAATATATTCAGTACAAAGGCAGGCTGGCTGTAATATATTCGACATGCTATAAAAGAAGAGGAAAAGCTTGAAACCTGCGTCGAAGTTGGTTGATTTTTTTCCCACTCAATTCATTGTTGTGTTGCGGTATACTTTTAACTTTCTTTGCCGGTAACGCATCTCCAGTAGAGTTGGACAACCGACACCCCTACCCAGGGATACCCGTTCTTGTTAAATAGTGGATTTCAAGAAACAAAAACAGACAGGTGGTTTATCAGCCTAATTATAACTAAATGCTCACCACTATTCAGCCACCATACATATCAATTCAGAATCAAGAATGGGTAGACTGCAAACCATTGTCAGGAGGAGGCAATCGAAAGCATTTGAACGCAACATGTTGAAGGGGCCATGGGCATAGTGTACGAGGGCAAAGAACAAAATTAATATTTAGAAGCGACGACCGGCACTTCTTCGTATTATTAATTCTTAATAATTAATGCGCGGACCCAACTCGGGTGCTAAATTTTGTCGTTGAACATTAAACGGTGTGAGTATATCCATAATAAAAACCCGGGATTGGAAACAAATAAAAAAAGAAATAACAAGCACGCTCACCCGCCTTAAAGGTATAGGATCAATAACAAGCAAAGGACAGATGTCATATTAATACTAACTCTGCTGCGCAGGTACAAGTGAAACTTCTTGTACATTGTATACAGGAGCTGTGCGTTTGCTATATTTTGTTCACGCTTGAGCTGAGACTGCTGCCAAAGCTACAAGTTTGAGCTAGAACCGCGCTTCACGCTTCAACCATGTTTTGAGGCGTTCCCTTCTCGCACAAGAGCTCGCTTTTCGGAAGAACATTTGAAAGTTGCAATTTCGTGCTCTGACACCTGTACCCTTTACTGCAGTCTCAACTTAAGGGCTAACGGAGTATTGCGGCATTTCGTGCCGTCACTTTCGAGAGCAGATTGAACGTGCGTCCTCAGGGTCTGTAATTGGCAGCGTACGACCCTCACCGCTCGCCCGCTCAAGCGTGCCGTTTAAAAGAAATTAAACATTGAACTTCGCCTACCAGCGTTTACGGTAGCGCGCACAAGGCGGATGATCACTTAAGCGTGAAACAGATGTGAGCAAAAAGCGCGTCGCTTCACGACGCTTACCTGTGTAAGCACAACAACCGTTGCTGTGATTGATGGTTTCTATAGTTTCGCGGCGCGGCGGTGCGATGCGACGCGGTGTTTTCTAACCATGTGTTTCACGCTTTATTGTAGTCTTCGCTTATTCCAAGCGCGCTCAGGGAAACCGGCGCGCTTCTAACAAGGATCCAAGTCTGCCTGCGTCGTAGGCGCCTCGAAATATATATGGTGTCAGGGTGCTTGCGAAAGCAGCCGTTCGTACATTGTCGTTATTTTCGTAAGCAGAAGCATCCTAATTTATACAAAGAATAAGTTATAAACTATACACAAGCATAAAATTATAAGTTTATTTCTAATTAAGCTAAATAATTTAACTTGTCTCTTAGAATTTCAGAATAAGAAAGCAAATTGAGAATTTATATTTTACGTGCAAACTCCTCGGGATATGTCAAGAGTACATAAACACGACTGTGCTGACCGGGATGACCTATAAACATACTAGGGTTTCCCATTTCCCGACGATGTATATTGAGAGATTTTGGGGATATACTGGGTATATTTTAGAGCCTTATAAAACCGTTTTGCATCTCTGATCGGCACTGGAGTGCCTTGAACGCGTCTCCAACTTTTGTGTTTACAGCGCCCAAAAAAGGGGTCCCTCGATTTCCGCCTGGTGACGTCATAGAAGTGTCATGCTGTCGCCGGTCGCGATCCTGGTGGTGTTCCAGCAGCGGTGGTGGATGTGTAGTAGACGCCTGTTCTGCTGCTGGTCGCTCTCTGGTGTGCCAGTCCACGGAAGCTTCAGTAGCCAGAAGTTGGGACGCCGTGACGACAGCGACGCTCGCTGAAACAGGACGAAGAGGCTGGAAATATGACCGATATAAACCCTCATTGCGTACTCGAGGAAAGATGCCTAAATCTTTGGCCGAGTAGGATCCTAATAAATGAAGATTAATGGAAAACAAAAAGGTCATAGGCGTACATCGGCGAAAGATGTTCATATATATTCGAAACAAAAGGAAATTGCGCTGCGTATTGACCGCGTGGTGTGTGTGGGTCATGGCCTTATGGAGGCAACGTACGCTTAATTTTATGTTCCACTCCTCCTAGGGGTTGTTATTTTTCAACCCCGGCAACGCCGTGCTGCAATTATGGAGCACTTACAACGATGGTCCGCAGCACCATTTTCGACAGAGACCCTCTCAAAGATCCAGAATCAAGGCTTTTGAACATCTGCGGAAGTAACCTATATGTCAATAAGTCTTCGTCTTTCTCTTTCTTTGACATTGAGAGAATGTGCTACTGCGAAGACATAAATCTCCGGTCTAATGACAGGGGCTGTAGGTCCTCGTTTTCATCGATGCCGACAGCCACCTTCAATCACATCAGGGTGTCGCCGATGACGCAATATCATCACGTAACCGCGGCTGTACAAGTGGAACCTGCGGACAAACTTGACAGAGACAGAATGGGACTCATCATTGAACACTTCCATCAAATCAAAATTCATTGAAACAGCATCTTATAGCCCAAACCCGGTCTACAACATGTCCGTCCCCCAGCCCTTAAATAAGAACGTAAACAAAAATTTTGGTCTAATATTATTGCTGGGGAAGATTCCACGTCGCGTCAGCACTTGAGAAACATCAGTCTTTCGTTTGTAAACGCAAGAAAAGTAATTCTATAAAAAACGAAATGATTACCCACTTGCACTTGGTAGTTGCGGGGGCAAAAGCTTTGTTGTGGGATCCTGACGCGTTTCTCTTCCAGCAGTGGCGCCACCCTCGGCAGTACACCGTACTCATATAGATACGCTAGCCGTGAACACAATGGTGTAATCGCGCTGCTGCGTGCGGCCCGGGATTGTTTTGGTTCCGCCGAGTTGTTTCTTTGTTTATTCACCATGTTTGCGTGGAGGATGCCGCGCTTTAGCGTGGCAGAGGGCGCGACAAGAGCGTGCTGGACTGCGAGGCGCTGGTCCACGTGTTTCTGAACGATGAGATATTCAGAAGCGAGTGGATTCACCTCGCACGTCCGTCGTCTCTCAGGCGTCCTGTGAAACCCGATCGCCTGCACGGTGACCATTTTCGCGATGAGGACTATGAAAGGCGACCCACTGTCTGCAGGAGGCTGGGTCTCCCTACCAAGGATATTCAGTTGCTACCTGGGGTTGTGTTGACTATTCTTTTTCAAGAAAAGAAAAGCAGAAGAGCTCAGCTAACCCCACGAAAAGCGAAAAAGAAATGGTAAGGGAACACGCTTTTGATAAAACACAAAATAGCGCATACCTCCAAGCTGCCCATCATTATTCAATGCAGGGCATTCCTTGGCGACTCCGACCCTGTTGCGATTTTGTCTGGCGGACGGTCGGTCTGTCGGATGGTTCGTACGGTTAAAGCCAGCATCGCCTGCTTGTCACTATGTGCAAAAGTGAATACTCGTCCTCGCTGACATCTTCCGAGTCTTCTTGGTAGTCGAAATTCTCGTTCTTTCAGTTCAGTTTTTTGTTTATTTCTCTCCAACGAAGAGGAGGAAGGAGGTAGAAAAAAGCTGCCATTTCATCTTGACGAGGCCTCTACCTCCTTTTACAGTACAGCGCAATACAGGACATCTGCAAAGGCACATGCAAAACTAAACAAATTCATTATAAACACTCGTACCAGATTTTACACAATTGAGAAAAGAATACTAGTTACATCAAAAACGATTTTTCACATTTTGTTGTTCATTCATAAATGATATCACCCTCCACCAGGAGTTATTTAATATTTCTCTTGAAAGTCTCAAAGGACCACTGCAGGTTTACCTTTTGTTCAGTTTTGCTTAACAAGAAGAAAACTTGATAATCCAATTGTTGCTTGCCGTAATTGGTCCGTAATTTAGATCTTTTTCAGATATTTTTTTCATTCCATCTTCTGAGCTAATATTCGCCACGATTAGGTATAGGTTCTCTTTTTTAATCAGCTGAAGTAATTTAAAGTAATATATTTTATTGCCCTTTATTATAGTGTATTTTTCAAACAGTGGGTCCGTACGCAAGTTTCGCAAGTTACCCTAAAAATTGTCGAGCATGCGAAGTATTCGTTTTTAAAGGACTACTGTTTTATTAGTGTTCGTCATAGTTGTGGTGCACCATAGTAATGCACCGTATGATATTTTTGAGTAACATAAATAGTGATTCAATTAATTTTTTATCCATGCAGTTCGTAGTTGGTGATACATCCTATTGATTTAGATAGTCATACATCATATTGATTTAGATAGTTCAAGACAAAGTTTTTGTATATGCGTCGACCGGTTGAAGTCTTCATGAACCACATGCCTGCTATTTTTTTACCTGCTTTAAAGGTATTTTATCAAAATTAATAAGTATGAAGTTTTGTCTGACTTGTTAATGGGACAAAATGCCAGCTTCTCCAAATATTCGTTGGCCAATATTTGTAATATATCTTTAGACCGCGCTTTAAAGAACGCGTTCGTGTCATCTGCGTACATGACCAGTCCCGCGGAATCCTGCATGCTTGCCATATTGTCACGGGTGGTGACTAAAATAACAATAACTAAACAGGAAGAAATAAACGTTTAATGGGGCGAACTTGTGCCCAAAAATAAAAGGGAAAAGAAAGATGACAACAGAGCGTCGCAGGCGTCGAAGGCGGCGAAGCAGCAAGATCGAACGCTCAGGCGAAACTGACTCGGCTCGCCACGCGAAGCCCCTTATGTACACGTGTGGGCTTCTGGAATAATCGGCGTAGAAAGTTCGACGCGTAGAACATTCGGACCTCGAACAAGCACCCGGATTCTCGAATTTGCCAGAACACTAAAATGCAGAGATAAACAAAAGACACGTCGCTGCCAGGAATCGAACCCTCGGCTTTTCGAGTGGGAGGCAGTTACGATAACCGCTAGGCCACGCGCGCGCTGCCTACTTGGACAGCTGCGCGCGCGGCATTACTCCCCCCTTTAAAAAGTGCATCGCCTCGATGCAACACAAAAACAAAACAACAATAAAAAAGAACGATAAACTGAAAGACGTCCTTTGGAGCACGATCAAGGTCCACAGTCCTATCGAGCGTAGTACGGCTTCAGGCGCACGACGTGGACGACCTCAGGTCGTGGTGGGCGGCGTGACGATGTTCGTGTTCCGTCGGGCATCACCTCGTAGTTCAGTTCGCCGAGGCGACGAAGCACCTTGTATGGTCCAAAGTACCGTTTCAGCAGTTTCTCACTAAGGCCGCGGCGACGGATGGGCGTCCACACCCACACCCTGTCTCCGGGCTGGAAGTGGACGTCCCTACGACGAAGGTTGTAGCGGCCCGCGTCGACGCGTTGCTGGTCTTGAATCATGAGTCGGGCGAGCTGGCGGACTTCCTCGGCCCGTTGAGCAACCGCCTGGGCGTCGTCGCTCTCATTGTCAGATGGCTCATGGGGCAGCATGGCGTCCAGCATGGTCGTTACCTTGCGACCATGTACCAGCTGGAAAGGTGTGAATCCAGTGGTCTCTTGAACCGCCGTATTGTAGGCGAAACGTGACGTAGGGCAACACCTCGTCCCACGTCTTGTGCTCTACGTCGACGTACATAGAGATCATGTCGGCGATTGTCTTGTTGAGTCGCTCCGTCAGCCCGTTGGTCTGTGGGTGGTACGCAGTGGTACGACGATGGCTGGTGTGACTGAGCCGGAGGATTTCTTGGGTCATCTGTGCCATGAACGATGATCCGCGATCTGTGATAAGAACTTCGGGAGCGCCATGCCGGAGGACGATGGACTCGATGAAAAACTTGGCGACTTCCACAGCAGTCCCTGAAGGAAGGGCTTTCGTTTCGGCGTACCGCGTGAGATAATCTGTGGCGACGATTATCCAGCGGTTTCCCGACGTTGACGGCGGAAAAGGGCCATGTAGATCCATTCCGATCTGCTGGAACGGTGCGGTCGGGGGAGCAATCGGCTGCAGGAGACCTGCCGGCTTCGTCGGCGGTTTCTTACGTCGCTGGCACTCGTGGCACGATCGGGTGTAGAGGTGGACGGCTTTGGGGAGCTTTGGCCAGTAATACTTTTCACGAATACGGGCCAGTGTTCGGCTGTAACCGAGGTGTCCGGACGTCGGGTCGTCGTGACATGCTTGGAAGATCTCCTCCCGAAGGTCGGTTGGGACTACCAGCAACCACGGTGTGTTGTTGTCCCCGAAGTTCTCTTTGTAGAGTACACCTTGTCGAATGGCGAAGGTCGGCAGTACTCGTGAGAAGACACGTGGCACGGTACTCCCTCCCCCTTCCAGGTGCTCGATCAATGCACGCAGCTCAGGATCGTCCCGTTGACGTCGTGCCATGTCGTCGGTGTTCACTGCTCCTAGGAAGCACTCGTCGTCATTGTCGTCGCTGCAGCCGGAAGGGGTTTCGACGGGGGCTCTGGACAGGCAGTCGGCGTCGCTGTGCTTGCGGCCTGACTTGTAGACCACAGTCATGTTGAACTCTTGTAGTCGGAGACTCCATCGAGCGAGGCGTCCTGACGGGTCCTTGAGGTTCGCAAGCCAGCAAAGCGAGTGGTGGTCCGTCACCACGCGGAACGGGCTCCCGTACAAGTACGGACGAAACTTCGTGATTGCCCAGACGACCGCAAGGCATTCTTTCTCAGTCGTAGAGTAATTTTTCTCCGCCTTGGACAGTGTCCGACTTGCGTAGGCGATGACTCGCTCGATGCCTTCTTGCACTTGGACTAGTACTGCGCCCAGTCCCGCGTTACTTGCGTCCGTGTGAATCTCGGTTTCCGCATCCTGATCGAAATGTCCAAGTACAGGAGGAGTCTGGAGTCGTCGTTTCAGCGCGTCGAATGCCTGCTGCTGCTCCTCGCCCCATTCGAACTTCTCGGCGTCCTTCGTGAGGTGCGTGAGCGGTGCGGAAATTTTAGCGAAATCCCGAACGAAGCGCCGATAGTAGGCGCAAAGTCCAAGGAATCTTCGCACGGCCTTCTTGTCTGTCGGCGCTGGGAATGCCGCGACGGCGCGAGTCTTCTCGGGGTCTGGGCGGACGCCTTTGTTACTAACCACGTGGCCTAGAAACTTCAGTTCGTCATAGGCGAACCGGCACTTTGACGGCTTGAGTGTGAGTCCGGCGGTCTGAATGGCTTGGAGAACAGCTCGGAGTCGTCGCAAGTGCTCGTCGAAGTCACTTGAAAACACTACGACGTCGTCAAGGTAGACGAGACAGCTCTGCCACTTCAGCCCTGCCAGTACTGTGTCCATGACACGCTGGAATGTTGCCGGCGCCGTGCATAGGCCGAAAGGCATCACCTTGAACTCGTACAGGCCATCCGGCGTGACGAAAGCTGTCTTCTCTCGGTCCCGTTCGTCAACTTCGATCTGCCAGTAGCCGCTCTTTAGGTCCATCGATGAGAAATATCGAGAATGGCGCAGCCGGTCTAGAGTGTCGTCGATGCGGGGAAGTGGGTAGACGTCTTTCTTCGTAACCGCGTTCAGCTGCCGGTAGTCAACGCAGAACCTAAGCGTTCCGTCCTTCTTCCTAACCAGCACGACTGGAGAGGCCCACGGACTGCTTGAAGGCTGGATTATATCGTCGTTCAGCATTTCTTCCACTTGCTGTTGGATGACCTCCCGTTCTTTTACGGAGACTCGGTACGGCGATCGGTGCACAGGGAGCACGTCGTCCTCGGTGACGATGCGATGCTTCGCAACGGTGGTTTGGCGCACCTTCGACGACGACGCAAAGCAGTCGCTGGTATTCGGCGAGAAGGTCACTCAGCTGCCGTCGTTTCGGGCCTGGAAGCTTGGGGTCAATGTCAAGCTGCGCTGGCGGCGTAGTGTCTTGCTGAGGTGGCGATGACTCGTCAGTAATGGCGGCGATTTTGGCGGAGTTTTGGAGTTCCTCAACGTGGCCGACGGCTGCACCTTTCGTGAGGTGCTGCGTTTCATTCCTGAAGTTCGTCACGAGGACCACCGTGCGGCCATCTTGAAGTTCAGCTACTCCTCTTGCGACGCCTATTCCTCTTCCTAGAAGCAACTGGAGGCTTCCCTCGAGCAGAACTTCGCCGCAGCAAGCTTCGGTGATCCCGACGGGCACAAAAACACTCGACCGCGGCGGTAAGTTCACGTGGCTTGCGAGAACTCGGACCGCAGATGATGTCGCTTTCGGTTCCTCCGGTGGTGAAACGGGTTTTCGTAGTGTCAACCGGTTTGCTCCGAGGTCGATGACGGCGCCATACTCGCAGAGAAAGTCCATTCCGAGAATGACGTCTCTGGCACAGTCTTGTAGAATGACGAATTTCACAGGGCACGTCTCACCGTGGATCTCGACGCGAGCGGTGCATCTCCCGACTGGCGTGATGAGATGCCCTCCGGCGGTTCGTATTTGAGGTCCATCCCACGGCGTTGTCACTTTTCGCAGGCGGCGAGAGAGTCTCCACTCAAAACGGAGTAGTCTGCTCCGGTGTCGACGAGCGCCGTCGCGTCGTGGCCGTCGATGATAACGTTGAGGTTATTCGACACTGTTGCAGACACGTCGTTTCGGGGCGTTGCGGCGTTTGAGTGGGAGGGCTCCGACGATCTTGGAGGATCTTGGCATTGTTCGTCTTCGGCAACACCACCTCCCGGCATTGCCGCGCCTAGTTTTCCCGACGGGATGCGATGGGTGACAGGCTGTCTCGGCGAGACCGGCGGAAGGGCGATGGCGAGCGTCGGGGAGACGGTGAACGGAAGCCTCGGCGGGGAGACGACTCAGGGGATGAAGAGCGGCGGAGGTAGTCCTCGATGTCCCGAGGTCGCTCTCCGAGACGTGGTCGAGGGTCGTTGGGCGCAAACCCTCGTAGGCCCAGCTGGCGGTAGGGGCATCGTCGGTAGATGTGGTCCGCTTCACCGCAGTGGTAACACAAAGGGCGTCGGTCGGGTGTCCTCCATACGTCCGTTTTTCTGGGCGCAGGCTGTTCAGGACGGACATGCGGGACCCGTTGTTCTTCTCGTCGGAGGTAGTGTGGCGTTGGGGCGTCTCGTCGAGGTGGCGACGTGTATTGGCGAGCAGCCGGTGGTGGTCGTCGCGCCACTGAAGCGTAGGTTACCACCGGTTCTTCGGGTTCGGCGATGTCGACAGGAGACTCCGGTCGAAAGGCTCGCTGTACTTCTTCTTGAACGAGCTCAGTGAGTGAGAGCGCAGCTGGTCGTTCTGCTGCCGGCACCAACTTCCTGAGCTCTTCGCGGACAATGTCTCTGACCATCTCACGGATCGCAGAGAGGTCGGAGCTGCCGGAACCGATGCTGCAGGTAGACGCTGGAGTCACGGTGGCGCCAGTATACCGCTGGTAATGGTTCGCCCTTGCGAGGAGCGCCCTTTCAAGGTTGGTTGCCTCCGAGACGAAGCTTTCCACCGTCGACGGAGGATTGCGGACAAGGCCGCCGAAAATGTCATCCCTGACACCTCGCATGAGTACCCGCAGCTTCTTTTCATCGGTGGCCTGCGGGTCGGCGCGGGCGAAGAGGCGGAGGACGAAAGTCAAGCGCAGTAACCACTCGGCCACGCAGGCACATGCTCGCTGACGCGTGTCGCAATATCATTTACATAGATATATATAAGAAATAACAGAGGGCCTAGAATGGATCTCTGCGGCACTCAGTGTCGTATTTCTAATTTATGAGAGGGTAATTCATCTAAATGCACATATTGATATCAAATATTTAAATAAATTTTAATTAATTTTAATGCTAGGCCACGCATCCTATAATACTAAAACTTATTCAAAACTATATTGTGCAGTATTGTGTCGTAAATTTTCGAGAAGTCTAAAAACAAACCGAATGTATAAAATTTATCTTCAATATTCCTGATAATTTTGTCGTTTATGTGAAGCAGCGCTTGTTCTGTAGAGTTTTGCTTTTAGAATTCATATCGTGCCTCATATATTATATTTTACTGACAGCAAAATGCCTCTCATCTAGTATAAATTACATTTCCATATATTTTGGGGAAAATTTACAGAATGGAAATTGCCCGATAGTTGTACAAACTATTTTTCCCGCCTTTATTTATTGGATTAATTCTCAGTTTTTAACGCGCTCAGAAATATTCCTCTTTTTGTTATGTATGAAAGAATGTGACTAAGGGATTTTGAGACACATTTCACTGTGTGTCACAGTTAATTAGTCACATGACGGACCTACAAGGGACGAAATGAATACGTCTCAGTGATTGTCGTGCAGCTGTGCAGTCCTCCGCCACTCCGAAGCGCGAGATTGTAAAAATTAAAAGCCACCGCTAAGCGGCGCTCATAATCACGCCAGCCTTTGGCTGTGCTGAGGAGCCTGACGTTACCATTGAGATTTAGTTCTCATGTCGCATCGCACGGCTCGATGGTCGATTTCGAAGCACTCGACAGAATCGGAGGCTTGAAGCGAAAAATACAGCCATCCGCTCCAAACACGAACGTGCGATTGTCATGCACTGATATTTCACCCATTTGGAAAGGTTTCCAAATATTTAGAATTTCGTTTTTGTACCGAGCTGTTTCTGCGTTTATTCATCACGTTTGCGTGTAGGATGCCGCATTATTGCGCGGCAGAGGGCTGCGAAAACGGCGTGCTGAACTGCGAGACGCCGACCCACGGGTGTCCGAACGATGAGAAGTCAAAAATAGAATATGAGATAACTATACTTCTATACTTCTTTTCAGTTTAAGTCGAGACGCAGCTGCGAGCTGATCGGACCAATAAGACAGCGTCCAAAGCGCAAGTTACTAGGCCGTTTCTGTTTAGGATTGTTTCAGCGATGGTAGAAAACGTACAGAAAGAAGACGAACACCATGACAGTACGATTTTGACGCTTTCTGATTGGTCCTATCAGCTTGTAGCTTCGGCTGCTGCGTCTGCACTTAAGGTGAAACGAAGCATAGAAACTATTTTTGGTTCAATCCTGCCAAATTCGCTTTGAAAATGGCGCGATAGTTTCGTAGATAAATGGACTTATACGTGGGACCCTCGGAACCGCCCCATTCAAAGAAGGTCGCCGTGGTTAGCGGGCTGTTGACGGCATGTGCCCATCGTTCGGCGTCCCCTTGCACGTACTCACAGACTTGGGTCTCTTGGCGTCTCGAGCTTCAGCTTCCTTCCGCGTTTCGAGTATGCGATCCGTGACGATTACATCTACGGCATCGCTCGTTTCGTCGAAGTACTCGACACTGTGGAACTTGCCGTGATCGCCGTCGTCCGTGGCAAGCTCGCAGCTGCATGCGTGGTAAAAGCTCAAAGGGCCGGGGGTGACAGCGAGAATAACGTTGGGTTTACCGAGTTGCGCGAGCGGTTCTGGTCGTAACGAGGCGAGGCGGGCTTGGGCGATCATGGGGACACCTAGAATGACCGAGCATTCATGATCACGTGGTTTGTGGGCACCATGGTGCTACTAACTTGGGCAGCGTTGCCTAGTAGGGATATAGAAAGGATCAAAATTTGTAAATTGAATATTCTAATTACTAGAGCTTTAAAGACGCGAAGCGTGGCGTATATACTAAGTAGAGTACGATCATTTCATTTCAACAATAACATACCCGTTACATTTTCGTGTCCTTACCCTTTTAACAAAAAATGTAATTTCTTGCTTTCTTTTGTGTGTGTTTTTTTAATTCAAAGCTCAAGCGCATAGTTTAAACACGAATTATTATACGTCAAGATTATATTTATTTATTTTTGCATCTTCTTAATACTTGCAGTAGCATCACGGTGAGACTTTACAGCTCGGATCTAACCTATAGCCACATACGATCGGTTATGATGATAATGCATTTATTACAAAGGTGCAAGCGAGCTGGTCAAGTGTAGAGACGATCGGCCGCAACGCCCGGAACCGATCGTCACTACACTTAGTGCTGCGTGGTCGGAAGATGAAGCAGTGGTCCCACTGGGATACACTGGTCTTCATCTTATTTGGAAACTGTGTTAGTACTTTCCTGTCTCGTTGTCAGCGTTTTAGCGGGAGGGAGCTAGACGCAGGAAAGCGACGAAAACTGTGTTGGAAACTGCTCTCATTGAAGCGTTACTGAAATCCCTAAGGATATACAGATAATAAATATAAAAGCATTGCAAGGTAAATGAGAGCATAAATTATTCACTTCTTCGTTAGAAAAATAAAGAAAGCAATAAAAAAGACACGGTTCTCGGATGAGTCGAACCTAAAACGATGCGTTGTAGCCTTCTGCAAGCAATAAACCAGACCACTCGGCAGCTATTTTTTTTTATTGCCACTTCTCTTCATGCAGGCGTTATTTACGGTTGTTGATAGTTATACTTGTATAAGTATCTTTCGTCGATATAGGGCTACGATCTTTTTTTTTTGTTTTTCGTTACTCTTTGCTTTTTACGATTTTTCTCGTCTAAAACATTACGCGTCGCTCCTCAAGTACGCAACGACGGTTCATTTCGGTCATATTGCCGGCATCTTCGTCTTGTTTCGGCGAACGAAATTGCAACTTTGTGATCGAATGGAGGACGGGTTTTTACAGGTTGTTTGATGATCGTATCGACCGTATCCTTACCGATCAGAGATGCAAAAACGGCTTCTTAAAAGTATGTATTGCGTGTTGTCTGGGTATTAGAAGTCGCCTGACGAGACGCGGTTTCCGAAATTGGTAATGGTGAACGAATGTCTGAAAACGCCTCGAAACACGTCCAATTGAAGAGATGTTTCAAAGTATTCCTTATTTGTTGAAATTTGCCGTTGCAGCAGCTTGTCTTCGAGGGCCTTACATTTTTTACATTTCGTCACCAGTTGAGACCTCGGTGATATTGATTTCTCAGCCGAGACGCTGTTTTCCAAATTTGAAATGAAAGAATGCATAAAAACGGCCACACCATACAATTGAACACTTGATTTCTTAAAGACTTTTTATTTTTTTTTACATAAGTTTATATCCGAGGGCCTTAAATTTTACATTTTGGCGTCAGTTGTAACCTCCGTCGATATTAAGAAGTTCCCAAAAAAGACGCGAATACTAAAATTTGAAATGATGTGCGAATATATGAAAAAAATCATAAACACGTCTAATTCAGAACAAGTTCTCCTAAAATGGATGTCTATTGCTTTTTTATCGCAGCATCTTTTAGTCAAAGTCATTTAAGATTGATTCAGTGGTTTCTGATGACGCCAAGGAAGTTTCTTATTTTGTCTATATGCTTGACTTTAATAGTAAAGAACAAGTTATTTAACACAATAAACGTAATTATTCGACACATTGTAACGATTCGTCCCTCTATTATGTCCCCTCGGCCGGATTACGTACCTGCATAGACCGCATCACTTCAGGTTTCACAGCGTTTTGAAAGCACATCTCTGAAGCCCCGAAGCAAACCTGTCATTGTGGCACCATTCATTCAGCACTTTTACCTCTTACTAGTGTATTGCACGACACAAGCTTTCTTCGCTTTTTAGTAAATAAAATAAAGTCGTAACGACAACGCAACATTAGCGGCAGGTTTGCTCGCCGGCAATGCGTCCCTTTAATTCCTACACCGACTACAGTCATGCCCCTTTAATATGAACGCCTCCGTTCTCAGAAACATCGTTCTAATAGAACGAATGAGGGTCAAAACACACAGATCAAAAAAGCGTGAAAGGGAGTTTCCCTTCCCCTCTTCTCCAACCCAAGCAGTTCGAGAAGAAGGGAGTGAGGAACTTCCTCTCTTTCGGAACCCCATTTTGAGTGTCCCAGACGTCACTTTGTCACCCGCAGTCTTCACCGTTTTCCACAATGAGGCTTGGAAGACTAGCGTCGTCGTTTCAATCAGTGTTGCTGAGTTGCCACTCCAGAATTGAATCATTACAGGATCATTCCGCGTTTTCTCGTTCCCGGAGTGGAATGGGAGCGGAATGGCGGATAGCATCGGGTGGAATGGAATGGCAATGGAATTAGATGCACTTTGCCCGGAATGGGATGGGAATGGAAGTAGATGCATTTTTCCCGGAATGAAGTGGGAATGGAAATGGGCTCGGTTCTTATGCAAGCTGTGTTGGATCATCGCCTAGGGCCTACGGAGTCATGGCACGATTCGCTAGCGCATGGTAAGTGTCTCTTGAAACAGCATTATTCCTCTAGAGGTGACTGACGCCTTTATAGTCTCACTAGCTAATCCGTTTTTCGCGATGGAAATGGCGCGCCCTCAGTGAAGCTGAGGGCGCGCCATTTTCTGAATAGTAGACCGTCAACTGAATAGTTGTAGACTGTCAAGGTGTCGTTCCTGGCGCCGCGAGACGCGAGACAGCGGCTGTCTTAATCATGCGCGATTAGCATGTAGCCTCCTTAGCCAGGGTGTCGAACTGAACCCCAACCAAAAACCGGAGAAAACCGTTATTTTTAACTTAGCCGGAACCAAACTGTAACCCAAATCAAGAATTTGATAGTTGAACCCAAACCTGAACGGAACTATAATTCTCATGTGGCGGTTACCGGTTTATTGGAAACGGTTTGGCGTAATGAAATGTCAGCCGAGCCTCTCTTGCGGGCGGCGAGAAGCCTTATTAAATATTCACAAAAATGGCGTCAGTGGCCGAGCCAGTTTTGACTAAATAAACGACGGCGACGACATGGAGACAGCTCAATGGGCAGCACGAATTGGCACCGGCAAGGATGGCGTAGCGCTTTTTTCAAATACTATGTACGTAAATACTGGCAACTCCCGCGGAGCTCAAGCGAAAGGTGCTCGGGGCGCCCCTGCCGAGCTCGGAGTCTCCGCCAGCAGACGAATTCTCCACAACGCATTGGGTTTGCCCGGCACCTGTGGCACCATGACAGAACAGCAGTCAAAACAGCACGCGTCAAAAAACAGCACGGCGACAAACAGCACGCGTCTAAATAGCACAGCGTCAAAACAGCACGGCGACAAAACAGCCCGCGTCAAAATAGCACGCGACAAAACAGCACAGCGTCAAAACGGCAAAGTCAAACAGAGGAGCACGTGCCAAAAGAGCACGGCGTTAAAAAAGCACGGCGTCAAAAAACAGCACAGCGTCAAAAGGGTACAGCGGCAGAAGAAAAGGGCGTCAAAACAGCTCCGCAACAAAACAGCACACCGTCCAAAACAGGACATTGACAATATAGCTTGTGTTTGGCGTTTTCAGTCTTTAATATTTCGAAATTCGGCGTACTTTTTTGTTTTTTATTCCAAACAGAAGTTTTCGGTTTATTGCGGTGAATATTTGTAGACTCAAACTTCTCGGTTCTTTTCATTTTATTGATAAAAAACAGTTAACTGACGAAAATCATAGGGTTGGGCAGAAATATTCTAAAATGAATGTGGAAATACAAATACTGGGATACATTAAAATAGTAGCTAAAATACTGATAGTGAAATATATCTGTAAAAGCGTATCTCGATACATATCGGAAATACACTTTAAAAAGAGGCAAAAAGTATTTGGAAATACACATACAGGAATACTTTTAGGGAGGGCAGAAATACAAATACAGAAGTGCTGATACTGCAATACATTTTTCGAATTTGTTTGAGACGCCAAATGAGATGAAGCTTGAAGTTTTAAGTGGAAGTTTTTTATCCGGAAATTACTTTCCCGTGGGCTTGGCACGTTTCCTTGAATGTAGTGGTTTCGGACGACGAGGAGTCTTCAATGGGCTCAAAAAATGCTCCATCAAGGACTGACCGCGGTTCCTTTCCTGACATTCTGTCTTTCTGACGAGGGATGCGAAAAGTCCTCAACCTTTAAATAATATCGATGTCACCCTAAATCCCATAAAAACGTCAGCACAACCCTGTCCAACAAGGACGCCCCTGTCAACATTGATCGCATGACGTCGCGGTGGAATGAACTGGTATTCTTGATCTGTAAGTGTGGCCTAGAACATGAAACTTTACCACGCTGCTGTATGAAGGGACAATACGTACTTTCGTTCGGAATTACCTCGTTGAAGATCGAGAAGGCACTGTCATTTGAAATTTTCGAGAATAGTGGACCACCTGAAGCATATTGGAACAGATGTCTTATCTTCTGTTACGGTTGCAAAAACGATACGGTGGCATCCCTGTTGTGAAGGTCCTTCCTGCCGATCCTCCGCGCCACCGACGCATATATTGCAGTCCTCAAGTTTCGCCTAGCATCATCCAAACAGAGATCTCATGGATTGCGACTTGATATTGCCGGTACAAGAGCGAGCTTTCCGAGAAACAGCGCGCTCGAGACGAGTCGCAGCTGTACGAAGTCTGGGTTGGCACAGCGAGGCCACGGCTGGCCCCCTTCCTGGGTTTCGGATCACCAGAGGCGCGGGTCACGTTCACGTCGGCTGATGACGTACCCTTGAGCTGTGCAATATTGCAGGCGCAGCCGCAGATGCATTCGAATATATGTTTAACTTCATTGCTTGAGTCATCCTACTATTTCAAGTCAACCACCGCCAGGCTGGTGCTGCAACGGACTGTGACTCAGCTTTGGCGGCTGGGTGTACGGTGCACGCTGAGGCAAGAGAGACGGTTAGCCGAGGCAATTGGATCCCAGCGAAACAATGACTCAAGAAATTTCTACCTAAGAACCTGCGACAGAAGGTGCTCTGATTCCACTCCTGGCACGCCACCTGGTTTGAACCCCCATTACGGAATACTTCTCAGAAGAGAGAAGAGGACGCATAGAAAAGTAGTTAGGAGAATCGGAAGGAACCTTGGTCAGCATGGTAACAATGCCCCAACACCTCCTTGACCCTAGTGCACTCAAAAGAAAAAAAAGCTTTTTTTTTTTTTTTAAGGGGGGTGGTTTTACTCAAGAAATATAACGAAATACATTTCACCCTGATTGTATCGCGATACAAAGAAACATTCCAAATGCATTTCAATACTGGAATACAGATACTGGTGAAAAACTGTATCTTGATACAAAAATACAGATACGAAATGTATTTCTGAAATACTATCGCGATACTTTTGTATCGCGATACTGCCCAAACCTGCGAAAATGCAATATTTAAAAACTTTGTTTAAAATGTATAGTGAGTAACCCAGGTACTGGTTTTCTTATTTGTTACTGTCTGTGCCAGCCGACGCGACCTGTTCTGTAAGACGCACGACGATAATGTCAGATCACTATCGTAATGTGACATTATCGTCGTGTGCTCGTATTTGTACACAGGACAAACCTGGAGCTCCACTAGCACCTCGGTAGGGGGAGGCAAATATCAAAATATAGACATTCGCAAGCATTGTACCTCGTACGTTATTTTCCCCATTTTCACGACTGCGAGCGATGGTAAATATGCGCCGACCACAGAAACGACAATAAAACGATCGTATTTATGCCCTCCTTTAGTAGACGGAAGCTGAAAGTGTTAACAAATGTGTGGCATCTACGGACACCCTTGATTTTCAATGTTCAGTTCACGATACAACCCTCTTCTTTGAGCAAAGAATTCGGTACACGTATTCCTTTCAGGTGAAAATCCCAGATTTCGTCCTGAATACACCTGTGCCCCCGGAGCTTTTGTTGAAAGTTGAACCGATTTCGAGACAAGCTAAAAACTGCGAAAGGAAGTTGTCATATGCACTCTAAGAAAAAATGACAACCCGGGGTGGTAAAATGGCGCTTTGGAGGCTTTGACTACCCAAAAGGCGAGTTACCAGCCTTTGGGCAAAGTCACGACACCAAACCGCTGTGGAATGACCACCTTTCTGCAGGTTACGACAGGAAGAGTGTCATTTTCGAATCTGATATTCACGTGCAGGCAGTCGTAAATGATATTAGTAACTTAGATAACTACATAAAGACTATAAATTATGTTCTTCCTTAACTTTCGTGATCTTTTAAGATCCGCCAAGTTCACATCTGTTGGGCAATTCGCGTAAATTGGTGGAATACAAATTTTGTCGGCACGAGCAGCAACACTGGTTCTCATCAGCTGTGCCTGGCTTGGCATCAACAACAACGAACGACGCGTTTGGTCTCGTTTGGTCTGTCGTGAGTGTTTGCCGAAATGAGGTAAGGATATTGTTTTTGCCGCATTTAAGGCCCGTTCACACTCTTGCGACCGATAGAGACCAGACCAGTTTTAAGCCCCTTGCGATCTCTCAGCACCAGCTCCGCTTTAGCGCATCCGGTCCCAAGAAGTCGCAAAAGGCTTAAAAACCCGTCTGGTCTCTCTCGGTCGCAAGAGTGTGAAACAAAGTAATTAGTGGTATATCTGATCGCATTGAACCATTGAACACTGAGACCGGTGATCGACAGGGTAAACATGCTCCTAGGTATGTGACTGTGTCTGCCCGTACTGTTTTCCTCAATCTCGGAGCGGTTGGGTTTCTGAGCTGCACCCGTCGTGGTTGTGATCTCCCGGCTGTACGTACGTAGCGCGTGAACTTCCGATTCAGTAGCGGGTTGCAGTGCAGTGGCATTGTAGTAATTGGCTTTTACTAGATAGTAAAGCGATACGCACACGTCGTGCACCTCTAGAGAAAATTGCCGCACGCACTACGCGAAACTTGTATAAAACGAATGGGTACAATATGTACATCAACTTGTTTTTTGTTGGAAAAAAAAAAGAGGCATGGCATAGTGGTTAAGGTATCCGCTTCCTACGCAAGTGGACGCAAGTTCGATCCTCAATGGGCCTACTTTTTTTTTTCCTTTCTATAACATTTTTGTTTTGTTGTTGTTGGGCATTTGGCGATATTTACGACATTTATTTTTTATGATTAACACTGAAAAAAAAAAGGATTGTTGTTGACGAAACTTTGCAGAACTAAATGGTATACGACTTTCTTTCCGGAGGTGTAATCGGGGACAGCGGGGCTTGGGTTGCCGGCTGGACGGGTTAAGTTTTGTAATTAGCAGTTGCACACTGTCACAGCGAAGTGGCGTGAATGCGGGCCGGGGGGGGGGGGGGTTTGTTTAACGCGCTCACCAGTGATACACGCGCCGTCCGAAAAGGGTGACCCAAATGGCATATGCTCTCCGCATAGTGCATATTGCCATTTCCGGTCGAAGTGCACGACGTAGTGCGTATAGCTTTACTCTTACTAGATTGTTGCGTCGTCACGGGCACTATTTGTGTTGTTACAAGTGCCAGCTCAAGCCTGAACTCGCGCCTCTCTCGCCGGTCGTTTTCTTCAGTTTTGATGTTCTGCTCTATGATTCATTAAACCTAGACCTAAAAGTCAATCGCCTCTGCATCGTCACCCATCAGGGCATCCCAGCCCTGCCGCTCTACCGGCCCTTCCTGGATGTCTCCTGCCACCAAGTAGCAGCCTGATCGTCGAACCACCCACATGGTCGCCTCTACATCAGAGAATCACACATTTTGGTGCGTCAGCTACCACTACATTTTGTTGCGTCGGCTGCTACTATATTTTGATGCGTCTGCCCATCCCGTTCTTTCGACTGTTTAGCTCTTTCCTGGGCAGAAAAAGAGCTCCTGCGGTTTCTCACGACGTTATTGCGCTCATGCTTGTTTAGTTTTTTTCAGGGCAGCATATAAGCTTCTGAGGTTCTTGCAGTGTTCCCATGCTTGTGTTTCTTTAGTTCTTTGAGGACAGTAAATAAGCTCCTGAGGTCCTTCACAGTGTTCCAACGCTCGCGATCGTTCACTTTACCAGTCTGCCCTGCAAGACGTGGCCTTTCATACCTTCTGATCTTTTCCCCTTGACCGGTCGCTCTGCTGTACCCGGTTTTGGACTTTACGAAATTTCATTGCATTGAGACGTGCTGCCCTATACCCCGTTCACCCCTAAGCTGAGACTGCAGTGGGAACTATGTGCTTGCCGAACAAATCAGCCACCTTCCTTTCATCACCTGACCCAGTCCTCAGCAAGTGGGTATGAGCGGGAGCGTGATCACGTAACGAAAGAGGGATGTATGACTGGTCCATTGAGGACGTAGCTTCCGCCGCAGTCTCAGCTTAGGGATGAATGGAATATAGTCAGCACGCAAGATGGCCGCCCAGCTCCGGCCTTCCAAGAAGGTAGCGTTTACATGACGGCCGCTGTCTTCATTGGCTTCCTTGCTCGAGACCCTACGGCGAAGAACCAGCGTGCACGAGCACGCGTGCGCCACGAAGCTCCATCGACGGCTGCCCGTACGTGGAGCAGCTGGCATGTCCTACACTGTGATATTGGCCGATGCTTCCATCTGCTTTGTGTCTGAGTGGACCACGATCAGTATTACGTAACTCTCCAGCAGTATGGCATAATATGAGCCGTGTTCGGCATTGCTTGGTATCCGACCAGCGGACCCGAACCTACACCGGAGGCATTTAACAGGACTGTGCACATGTCTTGCACCTTCTTACATGGTCTTAAATGTCTTTGTCAACACCGGGGTACCAGAGGATAGTGTTTGCCAAGCTCTTCATGACTGACCTGCCTGGATAGGTGTCATGGAGCATAGCATAGTATACTGATAATGCCTGCTCAATTGCCGGTTGCCAGCAATCAACACAAGTGTGCGTTGCTTACCTATACAAGGCAGAAAATGTGAACGACGAAAATAAGCCTCCCTCGTGCATTCTTGTATTTTTGGGGCTGTTTTTGGCATTTGTCGTTGTACATAGCGGGGCTGTCATTTCACGAGACCCCAAGCACCACCCGGGATCATGGAAAGTGACTGAAGCTTATTTTGAGAAAAGACTGCGTCTCAACCTCTACCTTCTATATACGCAAAAGTGTGCGGTAGGCACCTTTTTGTGACTGACATTAAGGAAGGCCTGTCTTGTTCCCCTTGTGCATTCTGCTCAGGCTCCACTCAAAGCCCAGCTTGGCTCAAGCCTCTCTGGCGTTAAAGCTGGATGAGCCCATGTACCCTTCCAGGTCCTGTTTTGGTGCTACTTGACTGGCTCTCACTGCTTACCTACCCACATCTTTCTTGCACTGTTCGAGGTATATAGTGACGGGCGCCTGACAACAGGCACAGTGCGTTATTACGAAACGTGAGCCCCGGCACAGCTAACACCTTCCACACTGCTTACGTGACTTTGTAGCGCCTGTTACCCCAGAGGACCCTGGCCATTGCAATTCCTCTTCACCTTCTAAACTTTGAAGCCAAACCAAATATGCAGCAAAACCAAAACATGCACGACATCGTTCGAGAAACGATGCTAACCCTATCCTTTGTTCAGGTGTTGCTGACCGCTGCCCTTGCTACGACTTCGCCGCCCTCACCCGGAAATCTTTTGCACGACCCGCTGACACGGGATGACTCATGGATCCCCACGGAGCGTGTCTCGACAGGCCCGCCAATGCTTTCCCCGACCGCGCGGCTCACGCGGCCTGACTTGGACGCGTACATCTTCGACGCCTGGCAACACGCAAGCTCGGGGACATCAGGTGACCCCTGCCTCCGCGTACGCTACAAAAGCCCACCACGCGGGACGGCCAGTTGGGGCACGACATCGTTCGAGAAACGATGCTAACCCTATCCTTTGTTCAGGTTGGTCCCCTCTCTAATGCCGCCTGTTATCGAAGTAACAATTTGTGTTTGATGGCAATGTCGTGCCCCTATGACCTGTCTGACTGTCGTAGGCATGTGCTCGCGTTCCTTGTCAGGTGCATTCATGTTCGTTATTTGTCCTTATTACTACTGCAAATGTTGGGTGACATCGAGACAAACCCAGGCCCAACTATGGAGGTTCAGTTGGGTAGCATACTTGAAATTATCACCAGGATAGAAAAGAGCCAGATCGATGTGCTTGCCGAGCTTGGACGGGTTCAGAGCGCTCAAAAGTCTACCGACGAAAATGTGAGTGCACTTTCCGATAGAGTGACAGCTCTCGAGGCCCAGTTTGCCGCAGCGAAGGCCCTTCCCGTCCGCGACGTTCTTGACCATGAGGCCTCTGGCGGTATTGTGTCGGAACTTTACGAGGTAAATTCGCGGTGCGATGACGCAGAGAATAGACTGCGGAGGTCAAATCTGCTGTTTTTTGGCATTCCAGACTCGCAGACAGAAACATGGACCCAGTCGGAGGAGAAGGTAATCCGGCTTTGTGCAGAAAGCCTGGGCGTCGAGATAAGCCCCAGTAACCTTGAGCGCTCCCACCGGCTGGAAAAGTTCTCGGCTAACAAAAACCGACCGATCATCGTGAGATTCTTGCGCTTCAAGGACAAGCAGAACATTTTGTTCTCTGGAGGAAAACTAAAGGAAACTCAGTACGCGGTGCGTGAGGACCTCTCGCTTTCGGTGCGCACGGCTCGCACTAAACTCTTTTATTATGGCAAATCACTGAACTCCATTTTCAAAATTCACTTTGACAAACTGTACGTCAACGACAAGTGTTTCCAGTATGATTCTGCGGCGGACTCCGTCACAGAGATTCCTAGATAGCAGCGAGGACCTCTTTCTGATCGGTCACCGCCGCCCGTCTCTACGCGACGTATAAAGACTTCGAACCATACAGTCACGTTCACTAAAATCCGTAGCCTCCTTCCCAAACGTGAGGAGCTCAGTGGCTTTATTCAAGATAATAATTCGGACATTGTAATTGTTACAGAAACGTGGCTAAAGCCCGAGATAAGTGACAGCGAAATTTCTCCCCCTAACTCAATGTTTAATATTTACCGATGTGATCGGTCCGCACAGAGAGGAGGTGGTGTGCTAACAGCGGTAAAAAAATGCATTTCTTCCTTTCATATTACTACCAGCTCTAATATCGAGGCTACTTTTGTTTGTGTCACATCGTCCTGCACAAAAACTATTATCGGTGTCTGCTACCGACCTCCGAATTATAGCGGCACGTTTTGCCACGAGCTTCATTCTCTGCTGCTTGAAATTTATGAGCGGTACCCAAAATCAAATGTCTTAGTCTTTGGCGACTTTAACTTCCCTAACATAGATTGGCTTAGTCTAGCAACTAGTGGGTCCAGTGAAGCCAGGGATTTTCTCGATCTATGCTTAAACCATAATCTCACCCAAGTCGTCAACAAACCTACACGTGAAGACAATATCCTTGATCTCATTCTGAGGACGTCCCCAGACCTGGTGGCATCCATTAGCCAAACGAAAGGTTTTAGCGACCACGATTTGCTGACCGTGGAGTTATCCTTACCCATCCATTATAGAAACCCGTCCTCAAAAATTCTCAAGGACTACTCCAAAGCCAATTTCGACGCAATAAACAGCAATCTTTCTGCATATCTACCGTTGTATACTGCCAGTTTTTATTCTAGGACCGTGGAACAGAACTGGTTGCTCTTTAAAAACAAGTTAAATAATCTCGTTGACCTGTTTGTACCCTCCGTCCATGTACGGAGCGATGATTGCAACCCATGCTACAACAAAGCATTAAGGTCCCTTAACAATAAAAAAAGCGATTGTTTAGAAGAGCAAGGCATCTGGACTGCGACGCTGCCTGGGATGCATACTTCTTGTGCCTTAAGACCTATACTCGGAACCTTCGTCTGGCTAAACATAAGTTCTTTTTTGAGGATCTTTTTAGTATCCTGCGTAACAACCCTAAAAAATTCTGGAAGATTATATCCCCTAACTATCGCTCCTCCTCTATCCAGCTAACCGATGAGGACGGTTCCCCAATATCTGAAACGGACTGTGCCACAGTATTAAACGACTATTTTTCGTCTGTGTTTACATTAGAAGACGCCGACGTCCCTATATTCCCAGCACTACCGTACGAGCTTATGGAACCTATTGACATCTCATGTGCTGGAATAGCGAAACTCCTTGACAACTTGAAATTGACATCCTCTGGAGGACCTGACGACATCACCCCCAAAATTCTTCACTACACCAAAGCAGTGTCCAGCGAATTCCTATACTAAATATTCTCACAGTCCTTATCGCAGGGATGCCTCCCATCCGACTGGAAACTGGGTAAGGTCGTTCCGGTCTTTAAAAATAGGGATCGTTCTTCGGCTTTGAGTTACTGCCCTATTTCTCTAACCTGCGTAGCCTCCAAACTTCTAGAGCATATTATCTACTCAAATGTTGTATCTCATCTTGAGGGTAATAACCTCTTTTACAACAAGCAACACGGTTTGGTAAGGGACTGTCTTGTGAGACGCAGCTCGTAGAATTCACCCACGAGTTATACACCAATTTTTAATCCAACCACCAAACTGATGCCCTATTTTTGGACTTTTCGAAGGCTTTCGACCGCGTTGCCCACTTGCCAAACTTTCATGTCATGGAATTGACCCTCTCATTCTCTCCTGGATCCGGGATTTCTTCTCCTCTCGCACTCAATTCACCACAAATAATAGTTCCTCATCCTCCCACGCTGAGGTTACCTCGGGAGTTCCCCAGGGCTCGGTTCTTGGTCCCCTACTTTTTCTGATCTTTATTAATGACATTCCAGGCAAAATTTCCTCTAACATCCGCCTTTTTGCTGACGACTGCGTCCTATATCGAAGGATAGTTTCTTTTGAAGACCATCTTCTACTTCAAAGAGACCTGGACGAAATCCAGGCGTGGTGCACCAGGTGGTTAATGACACTAAACAAATCGAAATGCAAGTTAGTCCAGTTTTCATGAAAACGACAAGGATCTCAGTTCTCGTACATATTAGAAAATAACTTAGTCGAACTTAGTCGAACTTAGTAGCATGTCCTATAAATACCTCGGTGTGACTCTAACTGACGATCTCACCTGGAACGCTCACATCGAGCTATATGCGCTGAGGCGTCTCGCTGCCTCGGTTATATAAGACGAAACCTGAAATCGGCTCCCCCATTCGTGCGAAAATTGGCTTATGAGACATACATTGGACCCAAATTGGAATATGCTGCGGCCATTTGGAGCCCTCACCAAATATACTTATTAAATCACCTCGAGGCGGTACAGAACTGCGCTGCCAGGTTTATTTTGAAAAAACATGATTGGTCAGTTAGTGTATCCGCCCTAAAGAGCGAACTGAACCTTCCTTTACTAAACGTCCGCCGTAAGATAGCGCGACTCTGTCTCTTTCACAAAATTTACTACTGCCTCCCTGCGCTCCAAGACTCTCTCCTCCTACCCCCAGGCGATCTTCATCGCGGCTAAATCACCCGAGTCACGTTTTCCGCATCTCAGGCAGCACAACCTATTTTAACTCTTCCTTCTTCCCTCGTACTATTGTAGACTGGAACGACCTCCCCTCACTTATTGTAACCCAGACGTACCCCGCCGCATTTTGCCACGCTCTTTTTTCTCATTTCTGTTAATCCCCACTGTGCCGTTCTATTTGTTTGTCTTGTCCTTTACTGATTGCAATGTATCAATGTTTTCATCCCCTACTGCTCCCCATGTACCCAGACTAATTTGTGTATTTGCCATTGCTCGTGGCAATGCCATTTTGTTTTTGCAACACCCCATGTATTCGCATATGTCGTTGTTACTGTTTTATACTTTCGTGTTTTGTACCCCCTTACGTAATGCCCTCAACGAGGGCCTTTAAGGGAACTTGAATAAATAAATAAATAAACCTTTCAGCATTTTAGCACCGCTTCTCGGCATCATTGTCGTTTTAGCAATGCTCTGTTTGTTTGTAGTATAGATGGTGATATCACAACATCTTCCTTGTCACTCATGGTGCTTGCAGGAACTTCGCAGAACATGAGAACATTGAAACTGCATAGAGCTGACACTGCTGTGGAATGACCAAAATATGCGGTTGCGATTTCTGCTTGCGTTGGCCAGCTCACCACAATGCGACATCGGGACGTGGCATGTCACAGTGTCGTAGGACGCCAGCTACACTTGATGTGGGAACCATCGTATAATGCCTGTCTTTATCGTGCATGTGTTTCACGTTTACTTTGCCAGCTGATGCAATGAAAAGAGTGTTTGGTGGAGGCTATCGAGTTGGCAGGTTACGATCGCCTGAGCATTCAGCTAGGTGGTGATTTCACTTGGCTATTCGTTTCAGTGGAATGTCTAATCTTGATTTTGTTGTCCATAATCTATTTTTTGGCTCGTTTGTTCGAAAGTAACTCTGTCGGTTTATCTAAGGAAGCCTCAAGAAAAAGCATTGATAAGGCTGCACTAGCCTTGACAATTCTTTTTCTTGAGACCGAGATAAGACCACCTGATTTCATTTTGAGCAAGCCAGCACACTGCAGAGGAGGAATGACCCAGATTTAGCATGAAGTTCTAGGTTTCACATGAGCACATTCCATTTGTAGCTGAAAACGAGGTGTCACTTAATGAGAAAGACAAGTGAAACAAAAACATTATTAGGTATTTTGGTTAAGAAAGCTGTGCATACTTTAGCTCAGCTTTCAGTATTTTGGGCACATTTTACTTTTTAGCTGTGAGTTCATCTATGATCACTATTAGTTCACTTGGAGCATGTAAAATACATTGGACGTGACAGACAACCGCACTTGGGCATCCATCATATGTCTGAGCTGTGCCTTCTTTTTTGTTTCAGTTGAAGTGTGTGTCTCACTTGGCTCGATCAGTATCTACTTCATGTACTGAATACCTTTTTACAGGGTTGCGTCGCCACAGGAGACTTGTGTGCTTGTGGGTGTTTGTGAGTGGCATCACCATGAGCCCCCAGCCCAGCATGGGTTCAGGCCCCCTGCATGCCTGGCTGTGCTAGGTGTCCCCGTGTCTGATGGAACTGGGGTCCTGGCAGTTGAGCGAAGCCCGGGCTAGGTTTCCTTCAAGGGCCCCCCAGGTTGGGCAACGCACCACCTTAGCCTACGCTCCTCACACACAGATGTCCTGCCTTGGCTCGCCCAGGACGATCCGGTCAGTCACTTTGCTTCACCTCTCCTTTCTTGTGATTTTCTTCTCCATCCCTGTTTTCAACCTTTTATCTTTCAGATGTAACAGAATTCTTTGAAAGGGAAGAAGAATTATATAGCCCATGGGTATTGACAACCACTAGAGTGTGACATGATAACACCAAATGCTTTACTATGAAAATATCTCACTCCATAAAAATCCAATGGCCTTGGCACGAATAGGGTTTGCGTGGTTAGAACGGCTGGATGCGCTGCAGCCTCAGGGTCTTTCACTTTGAATAGACCTACCTCACCAGCCAATTTCGTTAAGCCGCCGCTGCCGCAATGCACCAAAGGAACTTCAGTCTTTTTGCATGTGAGAAAACCCCGCTGGAGCTTTGCGCGTGACGAGATGACACGAGCCGTCTCATGCACTGCCTCCTGTGAACTAAAGTTATGGCGGCGTCACACATGCGTGGAACGCTTAGTGAGATCTGTTTATTGGGACGATTGATGGCAACAATAGATTACTGTTGCCATCTATGGTTGCGGACAGCTGGAGCACAAGTTGAGACAGCTGTCTCTACTGTCTAGGCAAACCCGGTATCTCGGTGTGCCCACGGCAGTCCCCTTTCTTGGTGCGGCATGACTACTGTACAGCATGGACGGTGTGATCCTCATGCATTCTTTCAGATGCGTGGTGTCTACACCACTAGGAGAACAACATTTGGCACTGTGGGTGCGCTGGCGTAAATGAATAGAGACAAATGTATTTTTCCTGGTAGAGTATTTGGTGACACTGTCAACTGGTATGCTTGCAGCCAGGCTAGCAATGGCCATGGTGAGGTGACTCACATCCCAAATGTCCCAAGATGTCACATTTCAATCATTGCGTTTGATGTGCTTGCAAGAATGGGATATTTACAATAAAATATAGCAGTTCATTCAAGATAGATATTAAACATGCTTTTTAATTCATCTGTATATGCTTGTAGTGTAATTTCATAATCACTGCAGGTTCAGAAGGTTAATTGACAACAAAATTTGATTGTTTTATTTTTCTGGTTCTGTAATGTATGGTTCCAGGTGCATCAACGTAAGGCATAGGCATTGTTGCATGTTATGACTCCAAAAGTTTGGGTCTATATAGCATGAATAATTGTATTTTTGGTGGTGATCATACCAAAAATAGCATGTTTTTATTTCAGCATTGCTGCTCGTGAATTCGAGAGACTGGAATTGGAGCTATTGCGACTTCAAGATGTAACGAGATTTCAGCTGCTCTTCAGATCATGGCCAAGCAGCAGAATGGATCTTCAATCCTTTGTTGTGCTTGTTGGTTTAGACCGTGAAACTTCCAAAATTGTGTTTGCCTTGCAATGTCACAAATTTCAAAAAGATTTTTCGTATGAAGCCAGCGTAAAACATCTCTGTTTGCTACATTGTTACAGGTTTGTCACCCTGTTTCTTCTTTTTTCTTTTCTTTTTATGGTGATTCAGAACTGCTGTTTGCAACACCGGAGCCCACGGACGAGCACCTCATGCTGCAAGCACCAGTAAAAAGACGCAAAAGAGGGTTAGCAGACAAGGCCCATCATGTAATCGATGCCACTAGCCCGACAGCCCACAAGACCACGTATTGTATGCAGTAAACCAGTTGTCGTCGTTAACCTGTCTCGACCACGACATGCCGGCAGCGGTGGGATCCAGTGTTGCCCATGGCAAGAACAAAGGCTATATAAAAATGATAGGAGACGAGTGAACATTGCAGTGCGCGCTTCTGCTATTTGTATTGCAGCCACCGACAGCCTGTCAGCTACCTTTGAATAGACCCTTTTCAAAAGTGTGCACCATCTATACTCTGTTCACCCTTAAGCTGAGACTACAGTGCCTGCCGGACCAATCAGCCACCTCCCTGTTATCACCCAGTGCTGTGATTGCTGTGCCATTTGTGCAAAATATAACAGCTGCTGGCCTCGCTACTGGACCAGATTCTTAGGGTAGGCTAGTGCAGGTTTTCAGGACTTTCGATAATCGCCTCAAATAACATACTATTAGATTTGATTTCGCACCAAGCACTGACAGTGCTCGGAAGTTTCGCAATAAGTCTCGTGATCTTTTCTGGTGGGTTAGTTAGCTTTGTTGATCGCGCTTCTCACCGCACACTGGTGTACTGCAGTGAAGCAACAATTGCGAACTAGGCGTTGCGATGTTGCGTGTCTTTTTTCACCGCAGCACACCTGCGTGCTAAGGGGAAAGGTACTCCTCCAGAGCGAGACGTGGTGCAAGGGGGTATATATGGACTCTTTTGTAGGTTTATTTTTTATGCTTTGTTTTTTGTCCGATTTAAGAATTGCACTTTCGTTACAACCCTTCCCCCTAGAACTTGAAGGACACATAAATCTTGGTACTCAAAATGATTGTATTTTAATATTTGTTCAGTGGGATTACGTACCTAAAATAATCATTCACGGCAGTTTGCGCAGTCCTTCATCAGCCGTCTTGTTACCGTGTCTGGTACTTCACCATGCAACTAAACAGCTAGTGTTTGTTCTCCTCCTAATATTTGCCGTCTCTCCTCCTCACATTTGCAGTGACATAAATGAAAATGAAGTGTGCGGTTATGCTTCAAAAGCTTTTTTTGCTTCTACAAAATGAACCTTTGGCTGCTCCAAGAGCTGCTCCAAAATGACTACAACCAATCACATCACTGCTCTTATCTCCTGACCCCGCTCTTTGAGCGGGGGTATGGACATGGGCGGGAGCGTGATGACGTGGCGAAACAGAGACATATAACTGGTCTAACGAGGACGTAGGTTCCATCGCAGTCTCAGCTTAGAGGTGAACGGAGTGTGGTAGCTGCAGCACCAATTATCGAAGTCCGCCATTGTTCGGGCACACACTCTGGCCGATGTTGCTTGGTGTTACAGAGAAAATTGCCTCATCTCAATAAACCTGATGCAAAATTGCTTGTTAGTCTGACAACACTGAGAAGGTCGGTATTTTAATGTTAGCAAGCTTTGTCGGTACTGAAGCACGGTGGATGCATTGGAAACAACCGTACAGGCAGTGTGCGATGGCGCAGCAGCTGTGTTTTTCGCCTTCAGACCATAGAACGTGGACAAACAGTTTAAACAACTTACTGCAACTGTCTGACGAAACTTTCGGAGGCCTATGCACACGCTGGCGACAACCTGCAGTGTGTAAGCTTCCACAGTGAAGGCGTAGGACTTGCTGCAGTGCTTCGACGAGGTTGTTGCCAGCATGCAGAGGCCTCCTAGAGTTCCATCAGACAGTCGCGGTAGGTTGTTTAAACTGTTCGTCCACATTTCATGGTCAGAAGGCGGAAAACACAGCTGCTGTGCTATCGCACACTGCCCGTACGGCTCTCTCCGATGCCTCCACTGTGCTTTGGTACCGACGACGCTTGCCAACATTTAAATGGCGACGCTCTCAGTGTTGTCAGATCACCAAGCAATTTTGCATGAGGTCTATTGAGCCTATTTGACTGGTTGCCATCTTTTTTTAAACATTGCATATATCGAAAGCTTTTGGCACAGTCAATCATACCAGGGTGGATGCAAAAGTAACCGGAATGAATTTCTGAAAGGCGGGCCGTTTGTAGTACCAGCTTCATCAGCTACCAGCGCTTAGCAGCACCCCTTCCGAGTTAGTTTGCCGACTGGCATTGTCTGCTATAAATGTTTTTTTCCAAGCGCTTCAAAATCGTTTTTTGATTTTTTTTTGCGTCTGATATCAAGGAACAGCATGCTGCCGTGAAATTTTGTTTTAGGAAAAACTGCCGGAAACTTGTAATGTCTCAGAGAGCTTGCAAAGAAGATGCTAATAAGAAATCTCATGTCTATGAGTGCTTTTCTCGCTTTAAGGTCAGTGAATTATTGTGCGACAACCAACCTCGTTCTGCGCGGCCCTCAACGTCCTTAACTGATGAAAACATCGAAACATTTGGGCATTGTTCACTCCGAGTTTGTTCCTGTTGGTGAATCTGTTAATCAGGTGTTTTACCTGGGAATTTTGCGACACTTGCGAAACTCGGGAAGGCAGAAATACCCCGATGTGAGGGAAAGGGGGAATGATAGTCCCATTACAACAATGCCCCAGCACACACTGCCCTGTCAGTGCGACAATTTTTTAGCAAAATGGCCATGACACCACTTCTTTACCTCCCGTATTCTCAGGACCTCGCTCGCCCCGTGTGACTTTTTTCTGTTCGCTCGTATGAAAAGTCTTTAAAGGAAACCGTTTTGTGAATGTGTAAGGTCCTTGAAGTCGGACATTGCAAAAAACTAAAAATGATTTTGAAGCGCTTGGGGAAAAATTCACAACATGCCGCTAGATCCTTAGCAGACGACACCGGTCGGCAAACTGACTTGGGAAGGATGCCGCTTAGCGCTGCTAGAGGCGGATGCTGGTACTACGAACACCTGGCCTCTTGAAATTCATTCCAGTTACTTTTGGGTACCCCCTCATATTTTTTTTATTGTTGAAACTTTGGTTCTATGGCCCAGTATCTTGCTTGGTGCAAATCATATCCTTTTTTGTGTTATACATATTTTCACATATTTCTTTTTAGAATGATGAAATGACTGGTGTTCATATTTTCGCATATTTCTTTTTAGAATGATGAAATGACTGGTGTTCATATTTTGATTATTTGATGTTTGTAATGCATACATAACATTGTTTTTTTGGTTAAATGTTTCCTGTTTTCATGTACGTTTATTGGTTCATATTCAAAGGTGGCAGCCAATAAAAAGGGTGCAAGGTTGTTTCTGGCTTTTAAAAGTATAATTACTATAATTATTATAGTTTGATAGACCAGTGCTGGAAAAATACTTCTTTTCAGATTTCCATTTGAACAATGACTCAGAAGTACCCACACGGTTGTTTTAAGACGTTTAGTTATTTTTAAAGGAAAATATTTTCAATATAAAATTGTATATCAGGTTTGGAAAATAAAAGAATACAAATAATTGCCACCTGAACACTTTGTCTCCATTATAGCCACTTTATATATATAAACACTATAGTTTTTGTTGTAATGCCCTAATGTTTTAAGCTTAACACATTGTTTATATGAAGTGTCCCCATGCTTGGGAAGTGCCAACCTTTTCTTTGTCATCACAAAAATAAAAGATTTAAAATAATTACATAGGCGTGTATATGTTCTCCAAATGCAGCACATAAAAAAAAATCTCGGTTATTCTATTAATATATATATATAATTGTACCCCAATACGTTTTTTGTTTTTTTTACATATGTTTAATTTGGTGTTCTTAAAGTAGAGCGAGGTCACTCGACCAACACGGGAAAGCACGCCGCCAGCGTTTGCCCGCGACAATTAAGGGGAAAAAGAACGAGTTGAACAACACAAGAGTACGAATTATGTTACCTTTAGCCGATTACTGTCCAGGAATGAAGATATTGTTGTAACTTTTGCTGCTATTGCACGCGCGGAACGAGCATGAGGCAGCATGGCTTGAGTAAGTTTATCACTGTGTGAATCTGAAACCGAAACTGATCGGGGGCATGCCGTGTGGTGTTACTTTAGCCGATTGCTTTCACATCATGTTGCCCTTCGAAGCGCTAGATTAAGAGAGGTGTCTAGCCTGCCAATTTAAATACACAGACCACTAGTATACCAATAATACTTGCAAACACTTTTTGTATTCATCTAGTAAACAGCAACAGTCACTTGCCTAATCCTTGTCAGGATGTGGTAGGGCATATATACGATTTGGGTCGGTGGGGTAGCTAGAGTAGAGAGTCGCGGATGTGTTGTGTTGGAGTTGTTTGTGCCTTGTACTGCTGACATGTATGTGCCTGTAGTTAACGTTGCCTGTAGTAGTGTTCGGTATCTTGGTGGTGTGTGTGTTGTATGTGTAGTAGGTACTAGAATAGCAAGAGTTCGCGCATAAGTATTTTCTTTTAGTACTATTTAGCGGTTTTTACTACACTTCCTAGGTGGCGCAAGCTGCCCCCTGATTCAATAAGCTGTGTCGAGCAGTCTTGTAGCTATTGATTTACAAACAGCTGGCCTGGCTGGCCTGCGGTTCACGGGTCTTCCCACGTCCCTGCTTCTCAGTTCGATAACAATCGTAATAATTGTGCCACTCAGCCGACTCAGCCACCTAAATGCTCGTTTTGTGTCGAAGAGGTGCGAAGTGCAGGCACAGACGCGCACGAATGGATAACCACGCCGTAAAGGTAAACCCAAACTACAAAAGAAAAAAAAATAGCGGTAGCGTTGGTGCGGAGTTGAACGCCTCTCGTCGGTGACGACGAAGGCGCCCAGCGATTCATCGCCACACACGACAAGCATACGTTGTGTTCAATAAAGTCAGCATGCCCATTCCTCGTGTAACGATTTCTTTTTGAGCGTTCACCGCCGGTGGCAAAAATAGTCAATCTATACTTCGTCTCACCTTAGCATGGACTATTGTTAGCCGCGCGTGCCAAAAGCCCGAGCTAGTTGCTTTGGATGAAGCCTCGGCGGCTGCACGAGCGCTCCTGCAGTGAGTGCTCCAGTCAAGGCAGTCGAAGCTAGCCGCTCGCGCTTGCACAGCCTTCGCAGTTAGTCCGTGCTAAGGTGAGATGAAGTATAGCGAGATGCCGTCGGGGGCGATCGCGGCAATTCCGGCACACACACTGCCGTCCTTACAGGATATAGGTACGGTACCGGTGTCTGGGGACGGATGTTTAGAGTGCCTGAAGGCGCTTAAAACACGTCGAATAGGCGTATGCGCTCTATTCTCTCACTCGGCCGAAAAGCCGTGCTCTTCGTTAGGCCTTACCGGGGGATTCGAGCCTCGCTAACCGGCCGCCATGTTGCTTTTGGTGGTGGTCAAATTTCACTACCTGCTTTTTGACGACGTGTGGATTCGTCATTTTTACCTTAGGGGTCGTTATATTTGGGACAACTTTTTACCAC